>CAUYSK010049747.1:0-86468 GCA_963575035.1 Avahi laniger | reverse complement strand
GGCATGGTGGCTCATGCCTGTAGTCCTAGCTACTTGGGAGGCTGAGACAGTAGGATTGCCTGAGCCCAGGAGTTTGAGGTTGCTGTGAGCTAGGCTGACGCCACGGCACTCGCCCCAGGCAAGAGAGTGAGACTCTGTCTCAAAAAAAAAAATAAATAAATAATAATAATAATAATAATAATATACTCTAAGCATTCTCAAATGTATTATCTAGAATGTAAAAGCACATTCTAGAGTTAGGTAAATGCTACATAAATAAGTGAGCTTTCCTGGTACAGGACTGCAGTGGCAGTGGACCGAGAGCAAGAGACCTCCGTCCCAGTCTTCGGACTGTGTCCTGGGTTCCCAGGGATGAAGCAGTGTTCTGGCATTGCTTTGTTCACTTCTAGAATAAGGCAATGAAACAATCATTAGGTCTCTTCAAGCTCTGACATTTAATGGTAGCATACATTTGAATCTGTGATCAATTCTGACTTTCTCTTCCTTCTTAAGAAAGTAGACAGGGACACTTGCACCAAACGACCCCTAAGAATGCCTGGCCTGTGTTTCCCAGCCCCGAGTCCCATGGCACAGAACCATGAGTTTGTGAACTATGTCGCATGACATATGCAGCTATGCAAAGGTCCTAGCCAGATGTTGTCACTGGTGGTTCAGTGACAGCAATTCTCCTCTCCATCCTTAAGCTACATGGGGAAAGATGATAAAAACTATTTAGCTGGTGAGAATTTTCATCTACTCAGGCCTAAGGCCTCAGGCTGGGGAAGCCCATCTCATCCCAGGTGGGTCTTGGGTGTTTTGGGATCCTAAACACACAAATGATCATATTTGTATTTCCTCTTTTGAACCAATATGACCTCTAAAGTTTCAAATGTATCAACCTCTAAAGCCTGCTAGGCTCCCAGCCAAATCTTCACCACATATCCCACTAACTAGACATTCATTTCGTTTCGTTTAACAGGCTAGTCTGTTACCAAACAGGTGTTCCCGGAGACAACCTGGGTATCAGTCATTCACAGAGAGGTAGATAACTTTAATCACTGGGATGTCTCTATAAAACTAAGATTAACACAAGGAAGGGATTCTAAATGGGAGAAGGGAGGTCAAAGAGGGGAAGAGTGATTTTAGAGCCTGTTGCCCTTTGGAGGAAGAGAGTCTAGAAGGGGCATCCTGTGGGGTTGGGTAGGGATGGCGTTGGACAGTAAGGAGGCAGCAGAGCACGGGGTACCCAGGGCTGGAAGACACTCGACATGGGGAGAGTGGATGGGGACACAGATGGAACGGAACATCAGAAGGCATTTCACAGACTTGGTGATGTCGTCAAGTTCAGCAGCACTCTGCACCCACCCTGGAGAAGAGGAGAATCACTCCCAATCACTCTAGCCTGTGCAGGGTCTGTTGCTGCTGAGAGAAGGGCTTGGAAGCCCTTTGGAAGGCGCGCTCATGATCCAGTATCCCTGGCTGCGCTGTTGGTTCTGGCTAAACCATGTCTGGAGTGGCATGGAGGAGGCTGGGGGACTCAGGGGCACTGGCGAGGAAGAATTAGGCCAGCATAGTGGCCCTTCTGCATCTATTTCAGGAGGCTCAGAGTCCTCCACAGGTGGTCATCAAAGGAACCTCACTGCACCCCAAAGAGGACTCGTAGGGAAAAGAGAGGAATGTGATAGAAGCCTTCCTCATTCACATCCACAACACTGGCTGTCTCCCTTCCCCAAAACCTGACATCCCAGGTCAAGCCACACTCAGCTTTCTGGTGCTGACCTGCTCACACTCTGTGGCACATCTCATTTAGTCAGTGCAAATGCATGCACTCAATCTCCCTCATCGCCCACGGGCCACGTGGCATCTGGCCTAAGGAAGCCTGTTCGTTCCCTTCCCAAAACTTTGGTAGAGGAACAGCAGGACTCCTAGTGCAACAGGTGAGCAAAGCCACTCCTAGCCATACGTTAACAACATGTGTAAGTACAGAGGCTGGGGAGAAGGGAGGGTATGAGTCAGGGGTCCTGGGACCCACTCGCTCTCTTCTCCCCCGCCTCCCTCTGTGTCAGGGCTTCTGATAGGAATGCACAGAGATGCTGGCAGTCACTCAGCTCAGTAGCTGAAAAGTAAGTAGTGACTTCTCAATTCAGTCAAAATGGTGGCCCCCACTACGCTTTTGGAAATCACCATTGATATATACACATGTACACTCAGTGCCTTTTCCCTCTTGTATAGACACGAAATATCCAAACATTGTAAGCACCAATCCAGGCAAATGCTCTTAAGTCAGAAATGACAAAATCTCACAGAACAACCCTTACGTGATAAGCCCAGATTAAACATGAAAATTCAGGGGGCTCTGCAGAAAGGCCACACCAGAACAACTAAGCAACTGAAGCTATGTGGACTGCAGAGGCTGAAACCCTCTTGTTTTGTTGGGTTTGGTTGGGCATTTTTCTTTTCAAATCTCCCTTTCCATGTGCCCTAGGTTTACAATTTAAAATTTCTATTAATAAGGCGTGTTCAAACAACTAGCTCCAATGATCAAACATCTAAGCTTCTAAATGGACAAGAACAGAGATGTGTAATTTAATCCAGTGAAAGTACATCTTTCAGCCTTGAGTTTAAATTCATTGCCAGCATGATAGGATGGCCATTATCAACCCTTGTCCCTAATCTGTCATTTTTTATACCATCTCTTTTTTATTCCCCAGTTGTTTTTCTGCTCTCTCGAGGACATTCGAATTACCAGCACAACTTGCCACACATGAAGCTGCTCACTCAACCACAATGCGAAACGATCTTGGTCCTCACCCAATGTATTCACATAGGGAAGTATTTCACACCCAGCTTTTGGTATAAGTTGCATCATTAGAAACTTTTACTTCAATTGTCTGATCACTTGGAACAAAGCTAGTTTTTTGGATTGAGGTGTTCTTGTTGCCTCCTAGTGAAATATGGATATGAGACACTCCCCTATAGGAATAAATTAGAGGACAGGGCTGGGAGGGTGGGTATAAATTAAGTACTTAGTTGTCTCACCTTTTGAAAATGACAGCAAATGGGTTTATTTTTCCTAGTTGGTCCTATGAAAGTCAAAAGCTGCAAAACTGCCCTGTGATGCATACTACATCAAAAAAGTCACATCATGCACCCACCGTTATCACCAACTCTTAATTGTTCTCTAACGCTGTCAATGCAAGCATGTAACCCCAATGTCCAATAAATGCTTCCAGGAGCCCGCAGTGAGTATGTATAGACCACTCCCACTACTCTGGAAGCCCTTTGAAAAGAAGTAACCTCTTGAACTTTTTATAACTAACCTTCCCCTGCCCTACAAGGCAAGGCACACAATAGATAGTCAATAAATAATCATTCATTGATTGATTTTTCATCTTCACCAATGGGCGGGGGAGAGAAATCACAAACAAGTGTGAAAACATTGTGCACTGTAAAATTATCAGTAGAGAAATTAAGGATGTGAAAAAAAATGCACCAAGATAAGGGTCACCCAGATAAAGAAAAAAATCGTGGAGTGAGAAGACACTTACAATGCCCGCTGCTCGTATTTCCCAGACGGTGACAAACATTTTCTAAAATTAAGGTTAACCACATGGGCCCTCTTTGTTTCCCCATGAACACAGTATAGGGGGTTTAATCTTCTTTGATTAAATGTGAGGGGCTTCCCCCCCCCCTTGTCCCTCTTACCCTTTGAACACAATCCACTTAGACCCCGTTCCCAAAGCGTCTCCCACATAGCGGCAGGGGGAGCGCTCTGGGGAGCCCTTGCCGAGACACTTAGCGGAACTTTGTTCTCCACATGGGCTATTTAGGAGCGTCCTGGTTTCCTCGGATGACTCCAAGGCCTCCCTCGCTCTTCTCAAGCTGCGAACAGGAGTCAAGGGTGATGAGATCCTCCGAGGCGGTCCAGGGAGGCGCTGACCGTGGTGCTGGCCTCGGAGCTCGAGATGTGCGCACAGAAGGCGCCCGAGGAGGTGCGGCGGGGAGCAGCCATCGGAACCCCCGCCCCTCCCGACCCCCGGGGAGCCCGCGGGCCTTCCGCAGACCCTCCCCTGCACGCTCCGAGCTGCATCAAAAAAGGGTGGGGCACCCAGCCACAGCTGCAATCCGAAGCCGCCCGGGAGGATTTAAGAAGAATGGAACCGATGCCCACCCTCTTCCCAGGCGACCCCCACTCTCAGTCGGAGATTGGCCTGTCCTTTCCGTCCACCCCCCACCTCCCAGGCTCGGGGAGCCGCGGCCGCCTTTGTGGGCGCACAGCCGCCCACCGCCGAGCCCGAGCCTCGCCGCACCCTGCGCGGGGAAGGGGCGGGCAGGGCGCGGTGCGCGTGCAGATGCGGGAGGCGACATTCAAGGCGGGGCAAGAAGGCGGGCGCGCTGGGGTAAGGGGGCGAGGGAGGGGCGATCCCCGCGCCCCGTCCTTCGTCTCCACCCCCCACCCCCATACCAACCTGGTCGTAGATGTTCTGCAGGGCTTCCTTGCCTGAGGCCCGCCGGATCTCCACCTTCCGGGCCGATTCAACAGATGGCTCCCCGCTAGCGCGACGGCCCTGCCGGGAGTACGGCGGCTGTGGGTCCGGGCCCAAGTGGGCGACGTCCCGCTGCTGAGCCACCACCTGCCCCGAGCCCCGGCCCACCGACAGCGAGTCGAAGTCGATGGTCTTGTTCTCCGAGGACCCTTCCACGGGGCAGAACATGCCACAGAATTTCTGCCGGGGCTTGGGGCTGCCCGAGCCCAGGTTCTTAAAAAAGGCAGGGACCTCTTCGTCCTCTGCCGCTTTCCCGGATTGCTTTCTCTCGGTCATGGCGCGGGGCTCGGGAGGGTCGTCTCCGTCCGTCCGTCCGTCTAGGTCTCCCTCTCTGTGTGAACAGACCCCTAGCTGCTGCCGGGGCTGCCGCGCTCTGCCTACCGCAAGGTGTACAGAAAGGAAGGAGGGCTGGCGAGCCGGCGACCCACCCTCCCGGTCCCTCCCCCTGACCCCGCTTTCTCCCCTCCCTGCCCACGCCCCCCGCAGCCACCGCGCGAGCTCGGGCGAGCGGCAAAGTTGGGTCTGGGAGGGCGGCCGCTGCGGCAGCGGAGCCGAGAGGCTGCCAGTTCCCGGCAACGCGGGGAGGGGGAGGCGCGGGCGGGGCGGGGGCGGGGCGCGGCGCCGGGGAGCCGACGGGAGGGGGGACCAGGAGGAGAGGGGAGCGGTGAGCAGGGGAGGGGAGGAGAGGGGAAAGGAGGGGAGGGTGGCGCCACCCTGAGCCCCGCGCTCCGGAAGTGAAGCGGCCAGACCACCGGCTAATGGATGCGGAGCGGAGGGCCCGCTGACCGCTCTGGGCGCCGGGGTGAGTATGGGGCAAGGTGCGCGGGAGCGAGGACTGGAGGGCGCAGCCTCTGGCCTCCGCGCCCCTCTCCCCTAGCTGCCCGGCCCGGGCGCCTTTCCCCCACTGCATTGCGGAGGTGGGCCGGGGGAGAGTGCGCACGGTGCATGGGGCTCCCGCCTCCTTACCCTGGTAAGAGCAGATGCCGGGGAAAGGGGGACAAACTGGCAGGCGCTAGGACAATCGGGGGCTGGGAAGGCGGCCGGCCCTGGGGATGGGCAAGGGGCGACGCAGGTAGCGCGGACAGAGGGGCCAGCCGAGGCGCGGGACACCAAAGCTTCAGTTTACCCACGCGCCTTGGTGGGCTGCGGGGAGCAGAGACTGAAACTAGGAGGTTCTCGCTTAGTGCACCCTCGGTGGTGGCGGTGGCGGCAGCGGGGGTCGCACAACATGGCGGGAAGAAATGCAGAGGGGCGTAGCAAATCCCAGCCCTAAGCGATGACTTAAAGAGGGTGCAGACCCGCTATATTGCCCGAGGGCGCCATATGCAGTGTCTGCGCCACTGCTCCAAGAAGAGGCCAGGAGAACGTCATGATTTAGTATCTTCCCCATACACACACACACACACACACACACAAAGATGGGGAGGAAAAACAGATTGAAACCCACTCCCTAAAGCACCAGCCTTTCCCCGCGCCCCGGGCGCCCCGCCTCGTCCCCCCCTTTCCCCCGCCCAGCGCCTGTGTTGCGCACTGCGCCACAGCCGTGGTTTCCCAGGTTGCCAGATGCCGCGGGCCTGGGGCGCAAGAGCATTGGGCGGAGGGTGCCGGCTGGGAGTACCGTGAATTGTGTGGGGCCAAGCAGGGGAAAGATGTGTGGGCACTTGGTGTGTACGTGGGTAGTTCAGCCACGGCCACCGAGTTACCGAGTGTCTAGGGGGCATTTTCATTTGTGTAGGTAACGCGATCTCTGAGGGTCCTTCATTGCTTATTCCCATCTCCTTGTCCTTAGCTCGTATCATTCCCTGCCTCTGGTGGGTTAGAGCCCTGCCTCTCTTTCTACGGTGGCAAAATCCTGCAGAAATGATGCCCATCCTTTGGCGGCTCGGGAGGGCGGTCTGGGCATGCTCAGTAACCAGGGTGGGTTTGGGCAGAGAGAGGCAGTTTAGCGCAGGGCCATCATGCAGGGCAGTGCGACCAAGGGTTTGATTCCATTGTCAGCCCTTGCCCCTGGAAGGATTAAATGCGGATATTCCCCCTCATCCCCAATTGTGAAGGCTACTTTGATGAATAGAGTTAAATTTGGAGGACAAGCAGTTACAGGTTGAAATCTGAGAAAAGGATCTCCGGCTACGAAGGGGAGCACGAAGACAGATATACGCGTGCAGGTGTTGAGAGGATCCCAGGCGAGTTTTTTGGCGTTAACATCAGATGTGCTTCGCGTTTGAATAAAGCGCTTCCACATGAATTACATCATTTCCTACCCACGGCAGCCCTGTGAGATGAATGCTTTATCCGCAGGGCTTTCGGGGTCAGGAAACTGAGATTTAGAGAGATCGGGTCCATTGCCTGAGATCAGGTATTTATTATAGTTAAATGACCCAAAAATTCCAGTGGGGTCTTCCACCTCAAAGTCTGGCTCCTTTTCCAGCTTGTGCTGTGGCCCCCTTTATGTGAGAAAATATAAGTTTCTTACTTTTTTTTTTTCTATATCCCAATATTTCCATCCGAGGCCCTATTATATATCAAGGATATCTCACATGCCATCTTTTTATTTGAAGGCCGCATTGCAGGTAGGGATTGCCTTTGGGAGGAAGAGCCATCTAAAAGTAGCCTGATTTTGGCATGACAGTTATGTAGAGCTTAGACATGTTTCTTCTTGGGCGTTCAATGCCTTTATACATCCCATGTTTCCTCTAAATGTTCCAATGGGAAGGAAGATCTCCACCATATTTTGGAAGGGAACAGTCAGAAGTGGGCAGTCTCCATCCCTGGGGCTGCTGGCATGGGGGGAAACAGCATTTTGTCCTCCTGGACACCCCTGGTGCCTTCAGCACCCTCCCAGAAGACTCGGGAGATGAGCCTGCAGCAGCAGCAGCTGCTAATATCCCTACAGGTTGGCATTTGTGGCATAGGGACCCCATTCGGATTGATGGGGATTTTCAGCCAAGGGGAAAATGGTTGTAGCCCCCAGCACACTCCACAAAAGTAACTGGAAGCTATTACGAGATAATCCCTTTTCACGTTTTCCCAATCCCCACAGGCCCTCCATAACCGGCTCCTTAACAGGTGTGTTTCTTCCCTTGTTCTTTTTTCTCCAAAGACCCATTCATTCAAGTTCAAGCACTGAGAAGAAACTATTAGTAACTTACCATTCACAGCAAAAGTAGCACCTAGTTGTGCATTTGCAAAGCTTCACCAGACCCATAGCAAAAGAGAATTAATTTGTAATTCCAAATTTAACTTATTTGGCCCTGAGATTTTTTTCCTAATTGATACACCCCTATTAAATTATTTTTAATGTTTGAGTGATTCTTAGATTTTTTTAATCAAAAAAGTAAAGCAGTTTAATATTATTTAGTGGAACTGTGACGGACTGTCATATTTTCAAATAAGTGAAACACAGATATGTTACTATTTATTTATGTGTAACAGGGCACTTGGCTTGACTGGATCTGATGTGGACATGCCACTGTGTGGAGGTGGGGGACATCTTCCTGTGCTAGAAGCTGAATAAATAAGCTTCTTGACTCTCACGGAACATTCCAGAACACCTGAACAGGTATCTAGCCACATCTCCTGTTTTTATCTTTCACATGGCAAAAATCTTGACTCCTGTCCACAGCTGGGGCTCAGACATTAATCAACATGTCTGATGAGCACATGGCAGGGAAGCCAGATTTCAGTGGGGTCCCTGAGAGAAAAAAAGTCACAGTAAGCAGAGAAGGACTCTGACAGAGTGGGTCAGACACAGCACAGTGTGAGGCAGGACCCCCGGGCTGTCTCCAGTCCCATCCCAAACTAGAGCGCTGATGCTTCCTGGGAAGGAGGGCTGTGTGGTAAAACTGAACGTTGTCTCACTAGGGCTCCAAGCCACCCTGCCAGGAGGCTTCCCTGCAAGAGTTCCAGGTGCCAGAGTGGAAGGCATCTTCCCACCGACTGGAGAGAGGCAAAGCATCAGAGACCAGGTGATTGTGCAGAAGGCAGCTGTCCCAGATGCCTCGGCGGTCTGTCAGAGCAGGGTGAGCACACGTGGTTGCCAGCATCAGTGACAGAGACAGCAGCAACCAGACTGCAGAACTGAGATATAAGCCACCCACCTTGGGTCAGGTCTAAAGACATACTGGGAAGTGCTGAGTTCTTGCCACTGGGAAGGCACGGGTCACTGGTCCAGAAAACTTGAGACTGTCTTGAGTGACCTAGCCTGGGACTCATTCACTGGTGGGTGATAAGCTTAGAAGCTTGTCAGGGTATTTTTGATCCTAAGTGCATATCGGCACCACTAACCGACTGGTCCTATAGAGTTAGGGTGAGTGAGGTCTTGGGACAATGGCGCTGGCACTGTTGGAGGACTGGTGCAGGATCATGAGTGTGGATAAGCAGAAGTCGCTGATGGTCATGGGGATACCGGTGGACTGTGATGAGGCTGAGATCCAGGAGGTCCTTCAGGAGACGTTAAAGTCTCTGGGCAGGTATCGACTGCTTGGCAAGATATTCCGGAAGCAGGAGAATGCCAATGCAGTTTTACTAGAGCTTATGGAGGACACTGATGTCTCAGTGATCCCCAGTGAGATTCAGGGGAAAGGGGGTGTCTGGAAAGTGATCTTTAAGACCCCTAACCAGGACACCGAATTTCTTGAAAGACTGAACCTCTTTCTAGAAAAAGAGGGGCAGACAGTCTCGGGTATGTTCCGAGCCCTTGGGCACGAGGGAGTGTCTCCAGCCACAGTGCCCTGTGTATCACCAGAGCTGTTGGCCCATTTGGTGGGGCAGGCAATAGCACATGCCCCTCAGCCCCTGCTACCCATGCGATACCGGAAGCTGCGAGTGTTCTCGGGGAGCGCTGTGCCAGCCCCCGAGGAAGAGCCCTTTGAGATCTGGTTGGAACAGGCCACTGAGATAGTCAAAGAGTGGCCAGTAGCAGAGGCAGAAAAGAAAAGGTGGTTGATGGAAAGTCTGCGTGGCCCTGCCCTGGACCTCATGCACATAGTACAGGCAGACAACCCGTCTATCAGCGTGGAAGAGTGTCTGGAGGCGTTTAAACAAGTGTTCGGGAGCCTGGAGAGCCGCAGGACCTCCCAGGTGAGGTATCTGAAGACATATCAGGAGGAAGGAGAGAAAGTGTCAGCCTATGTGTTACGGTTAGAAACCTTGCTCCGCAAAGCGGTGGAGAAACGGGCCATCCCTAGGAATATAGCCGACCAGGTGCGTTTGGAGCAGGTCATGGCGGGGGCCACCTTGAACGAGATCCTGTGGTGTCGGCTTAGGGAGCTGAAGGATCAGGGCCCGCCCCCCAGCTTCCTTGAGTTAATGAAGGTAATACGGGAAGAGGAGGAGGAAGAGGCCTCCTTCGAGAATGAGAACATCGAAGAGCCTGAGGAAGAGGTTGGCTATGACCGCTGGGACAATGAAGGAGACAACTAAAGACCTCCTGGGAGTAGGACCCCAGTCAGCCTGGGGAACATTCACTCTGCTAGGCTAAGACCTTCTCAATGTGTTTTTCTTTAATATGAAATATTAATCAATTATTGAATATTAATGAATTGAATTAATTGATTCAATATGAGATTGAAATCAAAGCGTTCTAGCCAATTCTTGATTTTTCTTCCTAAAAAAAATACTTGGGAGATCTTAGACCCAGGTAGATTATTAATAAGCAAAAGATTAAATTCCAAACATCAGTAAGCCCTAAAGGTATCTAAAACATTATATATTTCCAGTTTCCTTTAGGTACCCCCAAATAAGCCAAAGTTTACCATACCATAGAAGAAAGAATTGACATTTGAAAAAAAATATCTTTTGTAACTGTTTGACAAACAAAGCTGTTCGAATTGTCAGGTATTTTCCTTTCTCCAATCAGCAGATTCTCTCTTGAGTACCTAGTGTTGTGAGACACTGTACGAGAAGTTACAGACCACAGCTAAGATCTGTGGTTAAGCAGATATATACCTACAGAACGGGCCAGGCCCTCAGGGAGGTTCCAGTCTAGATGAGCAGATGGCCTAGACTGCTGAAAGGGTAACCAACCCTTTGTGTAAATAAGTGCATAGCTCACATAGACGTGTCATCACCCAGTGACCAGGACCATCTCTGCCTGTAGGTTTCTTTCTTCTCTTACCTAGGAAGTGTTCCTCCTCCCCCCGCTCTGCTAGGTGTCAGATAGATGGTTCCAGAGCTAGGTGCTGTGTCAGGCCCTGAAGACACAGATGACTTGGCCTAATCTTTGCTTTCAAGAGGTCCCCAAAGAGAGGGTGGACATGAGAGGACACCACATATGGGAGGGGGGATGTGCGGGGCAATTTGGATTTAGCGAACAGGCCAGCCTGCTTAGAGAGGAAGGTTTTAGTGGCGGCAAAAGGCAAAGAGGAGAGAAAAATAACACATTTATTGAGGGCCTACTATGTGCAAGGTGTTTCATGCGTATCTCATGAGTGTGTACAACAATCCTATTGTGGTATAATTTTGCTCTTAATAAAGTGAAAGAAACTGAAGCTCAGATGGGTTAAATGGTCTCAACACCCAAATGCTGAGAAGTGGTAGAGTCTAGACAGAAGCCCAGAACTCTCTGACTCACACTAATCCACTCTCCACCATCATAATGGCTTTCAAAGTGTGCTCCACAGTTCTGCAGAGATTTTTCATCAGCATCATCTTCGGAATGTATTTTAAACTCTTTAAATCTCTGATAAATAACAGGTAGACTCCAATGTGCTGATAACCAAATTTTAACATGCCAGTATTCACCAACAGGTTTGCTTTTATTTCCAGATTGACTCATTTTATATAGACCTTGGAATAAAGCTTCCCTCATGGTATCTGTGCACATATCCACACTACTCTTAATTGTTCATAGATTTAAAAAGTTGTAGCACCTCATGGGCGTTTAAATCCGGCCCGTGCATGTCATGCCAAGTGTGCTAGCACAGCATAAATGAGCACCATTCAGTTACGTGATAGGCAAAGCTCTGACGCAGTTGGCGTATAATCTGGTGGTAGATTTGTGCGTACTATAAGCAAGTTGCTTAGCTTCTCTAAACGTCAGTTTCCTCATATGAAAAATGAGATGATGAGAGTACAGGGTTGTTATTAGGATCAAATGACATGGTGCCTTTTAAGCACTTTGCATGATGTCTGGAACAGAGAAGGCCCTCGATACGTTGAGGCTCTTACGGTTTTCAAGATGCTTACTGTCCGCACTATGCATGCCCTCTGTATTCTGACAGTTGTGTAGTCACAAGTAAATAAGAAATCTTCCAGTCGAGTTGTGATACCATTGCATTAGAAACCACGTCAGCTCCTTGTCGTCTTTTATATTTGTGATAAGTATTCCAGCAGTTGTTGATGATCGTTAGAGATCTCACTTTGAAACAATAATTTCTTCTTTCTGATTGTGGGTCAGTTTAACCAGAGACTACCCTCAGATTGTAAGAAAAGCATTTTTTTAAGAAAAGGTATCATTTGTGATCATTTATCTTTCTAAATTGTATTTTCAATACTGTTTGGCCAAAATGATGCAATTGTTGTCCATTACACTGATTTAATGTGTTTTTCTGTTTGTGAAAATGGCTTCATTGTTGTCATTTATTGACAGTATACAAAGTGAAATGTTATAAATATGAAGTTATAAAATAAATATATGCTAATAAAATGCAGAGTTTTTTCTCACTGCTATGGTGTGGCCTCTATAAGCTATTGCTTAAAGAAGGAACTTCATTACTGAAAAAATTCTGAGAGATAAGTTTAGAAAATCAAGCTAAAGCCAAAAAGGTCTTCAACTCCTCTAGGCAAGAAATTGAAAGCAAAATGCTGGAATGAGAGTACTTGGGCTATGTCTCCAGGGATAAGAGACAGTTCAGTCCACCCATCATCCATGTCCCTTTTAAAACACACAGAGACAACAGATGGAGACCACTCTTCTCGGAGACAGCCAGCATACTTGCTTGGGAAAGCAACTGCACAGATAAATCTCCCAGCCTCTGTTTGGCCAAGGGTGAAACCACCTAAAGGCTGAGTATTGTGTTTCTGGGCTGAAGTGGCCTTTGTTATATAGATGTGTAGCGGAGAAATGCCTCTTGCAGTTGGGTCACTGGGCCATACACACTGCAGACCAGGAGTGTCCCAAGGGATGCTCAGCACCGAGGGTCTCCCACTCACCCGAGCAAACCCTCTTGGGGGTGGTCTCACCTTACACTTCATGTCTCCAGTGCTGACCCTCAGAGAGTCTCCAAGGTTCTCACACCACTGCTGAGGATAACGTTCCACCAGAGCTCTCTGGTGACAGTTGCAGACCAAGCCATCAGTCTTCTGCCTCTTCAGGCCTGGGGTGTCACCTGACACTTGCACTTGTACCATCCACGCCCACCAGGCCTCACCTCCTACTTCCATCCTAAATGCCAGACTCCATCAGCAGCTCTTTGCTCTTGTTTCCACTCTGTGCTGTGCTTCCAGCTCACCTTCTAGACATTCTACGGTGTCCTAGACAACCCAGCCTGGATCATCAGTGTTTCCTGAATTTCTTATCACCGTATTTCTTCACTGAACTCTGGTCCCCCTCCTGGTGCTCCATGGCCCAGGTGGCCCCTTAAGAGGAAGCAGCTCAGTCTCCCAACCTCAGAAGACATTGGAGGGTGGTGGTAGCATTTCTTCCAGTTCATTGCCATCGTGTCCCCACTTGTAAACACATTTGCTCCTCGTTGGCCTAAGCCCACCTACTCTGCCCCACCACCCTCTGCGGAGTGGCCTGTTGAGCCTGGATGATGATGATGACAAAGGGCAATGACAAAGCAAGCCAGTGCAGAGAGGGGTCCCTTTAGGGCTGAACCTGGCTGGGTGTTACCTAAAGCTACAAGGAGTAGGAAGCACAAGATAATGACTATGGACCTGTCCAAGGGCGTCCTATAAGATTGGGAAAACGAGGAGGGTTAGAAGCTGGAGTTCTGAAGGAGCAGGGCCTGAAATGAAACACGGAAGTGAAGCCAAAGGCTCCGGGACAAATGTGCTCCATCCTTGTTTTATGGTGACCACTAGCAAAATCTCTGGATGGTCTGAAGGCCCAGGACCTGGGCAGATATCTCTCCCATCCCCTCTCTGACAGGGTGGGCCAGGGATTCCTTGAGTTTTCCAGGGCAGACTTGCATGCATTGAGAAACTCTCTCCAAGAGGAAGATGGTGCCGTGGGTGGGCTTCTCAGAAGCATCTTCCCATTGTCCCAGGCCCTGGCATTGTCATGGTCCAGACTTGTGTGACACAACTCCTTTGCCAGCCCGAGTGCCCCTTGACCTCTCAGAGGGACCCTTTTTGGAAATGAGAGCAACTCCAGAAGTGTATGCCAAAAATCAATTTTATCGTGAGGAAAAAGGTGTAGGATTTCAGTTTTGCTTTCAGGAGACCAGCTGGAGCTGCCTGTTAATTGTCCGTGCTGCTTTAAACAACAGCTGAGGCTTTTTCCCAGTCTGCTCTATCCGCCAACAAGAGAAAAGTTACCAAAGGGGAGGACTCACTGGACTACGCAGGGGCTTGCTGAGGCTGGGAGCCACTGCAGGCAACCCCAAGTCAGGTAGGGGAAGAGTCCTGGTCCCCATCCCTTCCCGCCCAGCTCCCTGCAGGGCCTGACAGTTTCAGGAAAGGCCTTTCCTGGCTTCCTGGCACAATAGCTTTCCCAACAAGCTCAACTACTAAAATAAAAGCTTTCATGAACTAACAAGCAGTTGTCACAAAAATAAACTTTCTATTGTAAGTGAACATAAGCAAGACAATGGAAACCAGTTTGGTAAATGAGAGAGGCTGAGTTCTGCTGACTGGCCCATTGTATTACACTCCCTGGTAACATTCCCTGCAAGGTGTCAGCCTCTGATGACACTCATGGAGCCTGGGGACACTGCTCACTGTTTAGGTAGTAGTTAGTGGACATTTTAAATGTTCTAAATAGAGATCTTGTGTATGGGATTAAGGCAACTGCAAATGTCCATGGCTAGGTGTGCTGCCATCTTGGGATAAACATCTATCAATCCAGAAGGGTCAGAGCCATTTCCAAGTTCAAGGTGATTTATGGATCGAAACCTAAGGTAGTAATTCTTAGGACTCACAAGCCCTGCCACTGATCTGAATTTACGACCTTCAAGTGGCAATGAGGGGTGAGAAACAAAGTCGTAGAGGTCCACAGGCCATACCCAGGGACTTGTGTGAGTTTCAGTAAATTACTAATGAGCTACTTGGCAGAGACATGGAATCCCTGGGTCATATTTCCCCACGGGGACCACTAGGTTTTATCAGCAGCTGAACTATGTGGGAGCTATTCCTCCTTGACCAGGCCTGTCCTCAGGTTCTTTGGTGCTTCAGAATTCACAATGGCATGATCTGAAATGTGTCCTGCTTATAATCAGAATATATTTTGGCTCAACTTAGGAATCCATTGAAATTGCAGTGCAAGGGATAAGGCTGAGCACATCCACTTCCTCTGGCATCTGGGGGTGGTTATAGTTTTTTCCAGGAGTGAGCAGGTTACACCTGAACTGAGCATCTGCTTTGGAGGTGGTCAGAGCACTTAGGTAAGGGGTAGGGATGGGAATTGATATGGATTGAGGACTAAGAAGAGAGGCAGAGGGGGCCATACCTAACATCTACTCATCCCACACACTATGGCATTTCCAGCCTACTCAGAAACAAAGGATAGAGAAACAGAAATTAAAACTTAAATGAGAAGCAGAATAAAACACAAGGATGGGAAAAGACAACCCCAAGCAGAATAAATATGAAGAAAATCACATATAGGCAATCATAGTCAAACTGCTCTAAACCAAAGATAAAGAGAAAATCTTGAAAACAGAGAGAGGAAAATGGCACATTTACATACTAAGGAATGACCATAGGAATTACTGCTGACATCTTATGAGAAAATACACAGGCCAAAAGACAGGGTGATAACATCTTTAAGCCATTGGGTAAGTATGGATTATGTGTTCAGCCAGGACTTAGTAAAAATGCACCTTAAAATTTATGTGAACCTGGAGGTGAATGTGGAGGTAGTGGGGGCAGTAGGGTGGGAAGACAACTGGGGAGAAAATTCTAACTAATGATTGAATTTCTTTCATGGTTATTGGACTACTTAGGTTTTCTATTTTCTTCTGGAGTCAATTTTAATAACTCATTTTCTAATTTTTTAATTTTATCTAAGCTTTCAAATGTATAGGTATAAGTTTGTCAGTGTTCTCTTCAGATGTTTTATTAATAATCAATATTTCTGTAGTTATGGTTCCATTTTCATTCCTAATGTTAATTATTTGGGGTTTTTTTCTTTCTTTTTTCCCCTTCTTTCTGGGTTAATACTTCCAGAAGTTAGCCACTTATTGATGTTTTTCAGAGAATCAGTTTTTAGGTTTTGTTATCCTCTCCATCATTATTTTGTTAATTTCTGTTCTTATTTTTATTATTTCTTTCTTCTCACTGTGTTTAGGATTAATATACCATCTCATTTCTAGCTTCTTGAGGATTGTTTCTTGTTTTCTATGTTTCATGATTTTTCAACAAATGTATTTAAGCATAGAAACTT
Organism: Avahi laniger; assembly: GCA_963575035.1. Taxonomy (NCBI): domain Eukaryota; kingdom Metazoa; phylum Chordata; class Mammalia; order Primates; family Indriidae; genus Avahi; species Avahi laniger. The sequence goes on along the minus strand of CAUYSK010049747.1, from coordinate 70,397 downwards.
ATGTCCAAGTACCACTTGTATTACATCCCACAATTTGATATATAATATTCTAAATATTTTCATCATGATTTTTTTCATTAAACTGTGAGTTAGTTTTGGGAGGAATAAGGTAGTTAAAAATATTTTTATTTTAATTTATTTCTAAGTAATTGCATTGTGATGAAAGAATATATTAATTTTCCGAAATATGTTGATGCTACATTTGTATAACATGTGACCAATTTTATAAATGCCTATGTACTCTTGAAAAGAATCTATATTTTCTATTATTTGGCTGTCGGGTTCTAAATTATTAATTTATTTATTCAAATCCTCTATATTTTAATTTTCAGCTACTTTACCTATCACTTTCTAATTCAGCTATATTAAAATTCCCCATTATAATTGTTTAATTATTCTTTAATCCTTATAATTCTTGAATTTTTCTTTTTCTAGCTTAAGGTATATTTACTAATTATTTTCAGGTTCAAATACAAGTGACAAAGAAAACAATATGATTTTAAAATCTGATAGTCTCTGTTGTTTAATCAGTAAATTTAATCCATTTACATTTATTTTTATTAATGATATATTTGAAGTAACTTGTACCATATTTGGGTGTGTGTGTGTCTGTGTGTATGTGTGTTTTCTATTTATTAGTCTTTTTCTTTGCTTTACTCATCTTTCTCCACTTTTCTTCCTAGATTGATAATTTGCTCTATTTTCTTCCTTTGCTAGTTTTTTAGCTATGGAATGCCATTCTATTTTTTTAATGATGATTCACATTTTATAAGGATATGCAACTGTAAGTGTTTTCTATAAATCTAATGTTATTCACCTTTCAGTCTCTCTGGCCAACATGGTAAAGCTGTAGTCAATGGTCCAGCATTATACACCCTCTCTTTTTGCTCAACTTCCTTTCCCACTCTCTGTCTTTTGGAGAGACTATCTTCAAAAGAGCAACCATTTCACTTGTGAAACCATTAGAGTATGTGCTTGTGCCAGGAAAGATTCAGGAAGAATATTTATGTGTTTAAATAGATGATTTAGGTATATATTTATTATGCATTTATTGCCAAATTTCTATAGAATATATGCAGTGTCAAACTGAATGAAGATGAAAAATAAAACATCACATGTATAGTAAATTCCTTGGGCACAAATCATCCAATCACAGTGTGAAGCAGGATCTCAAAAAGCCTCTTTAAAAGGGCAGTGTGACCCTAGGCATGTGTTATGGATTCATGGCCCACTGAGTTGTGCATCTTAAAAGGAAAACCTAGCCTGTGACTTGATACAATTTTCTATGGTGTTCGTATATCTTCCTGAATGTTTTGTGTTACTTGTCCAAACTAACCCAAATCCCTAAAATTGACTCTACAGAAATCCTATTTATTTTCCCTATATTGGAAAATCCCAGACAAGATTATCCCAAGTTCTACCAAACAACCACTATCATCATAAAAAAGCAATTATGGTAAAGCCTTTGCAAAGGTAACTTGTTATTATTAATATTAATGGCATCATATATATAAGTACTTTAGAGTATAAAGCTATTCCACATATTTTTTGGTTCTCCCAAAAACCCTGTGACATATTCTTTTCATGTCATGTTACAAATAAAGAAATAGGAGCTCTGAAAGATTGAAATAATTCCCAAAGTTGTATAACTAATACCAAGCAGAAGTAGATATCCAAACTTCACATTCCACGGTATGTTCAGTAGGCATTTAGCAGTCTCAAGATTAATATAGTCTATTAAAGGTTAGCTGCCTAGATATTCCACAGGCTTCTCAAACTTAGATATTGCTTCAGTTTGCTAGAATTCACCAGTGAAGCCAAAAGGTCCTGGAGATTTCCCTGGGGCAAGATTTTTAAGCACAAATTCAAGTCATTCCAATTTTCTATTTTTTGTTAAGTCTATGGAATTTGTCCATTGCATCTAAGTGACTGAATTTATTGTCATAAGTTATTCAGATCAGCATATGCCTTTTGTGTCTTTTCTAAGATTGTAAGAGCTCTACTATGTGCCCCTTTCTTTCCTGATATTAGTAATTTTCATCTATGTAATTTTTGAGCATTCTAACTACAGGTTTATCAGCTTCATTAACCATTTTAACAAAATAACTTGTGTTTATTGTTTTCTCTATTTGTTCATCTTCTGTCTCATTGATTCCTGCTTTTACCTTTATTATTTTCTCTTTCCTACTTATTTCGTGTTTAATTTATTCTTCTTTCTTTAACTTCTTATAGTGGAATCTAAGCATTTAAAGCTATAAATTTTCCTCTGTGAACTTCTTACCTGCACTTCATAAATTTTGGTATATATTTTATCAGTCATTTCAAAATATTTCCTAATTCCCTTTGTGATTTCTTCTTTGATACATGAATTATTTAGTAATACATTGTCCAATTCCAAGATTTGGGTTTTTTCGATGATCTTTTCATTACTGCAAATTCAATCCTTGTTGTTCATCTTGGCTGAAGACAGAAGTCCTCTGTGCTCAATTTTCTTTTAAAGAGATTAAAAAGTGAGAACAAATGTATTTTATATTTACTCACATATTTAATAGTTCTTGTACTCTTCATTCTTTGTGTACATTCACGTTTCTATTTAGTTTAATTTTCCTTCAACCTGAGGAAATTCCTTTAATAATTTCTTGCAGTGCTAGTCTGCCAGCAATGAATTATCTTAGCTTGTTTATATGAAAAACATCTTTATTTTATCTCTACTTTTAAAGAATATTTTTACTGGATATAGAACTCTAGGCTGGAAATTATTTTTTTATTTCAGCACATTGGATGTCATTTCTTTATCTTCTGGCTTGTACTGTTTCTGACAAAAATTCTGTAGTAATTCTAATTTTTTTCTCTTGTATATAATGTGTCTTCTTTGTCTAGTTTCCTAAGATTTTCTCTTTTTCACTTGTTTTCAACAATTAGATTATGGTGTGTTTTGATGTGACAGTTTTTAATTGCTTTTGTCCCTAAGAGACATATTCTCATATTTAACTGTAAAGGTGGTTGTCATCTCTGTTCTCCTGGCACGGGTCTATACACGGTTGCCTGTGTAGTAAGTGTACTGAATGGCAGAGTAGAAGACCTCCTGAACTGGGGTTCAGGAGACCTTGGTGTTAGCGCTGGTTTTCCCTCTGTGTGCCTTGGGAAAGTCACTTCACTTCTCTAAGACTCTGTCTTCTCCTCTTCAAAAGAATGTTAGGAACAAAACACCAGCAAGTTCTCTATTGGCTTTAAATCCTGAAGCTTCTTGAAACTTGGCCAGACTAAGAGTCACTAATTTATTAAGCACTTTCATGTCAAGCACCTTCCCAGGGCCTGGCATGCAAAGAGAACCAAGACAGCATCCCAGCCTCAGAGAACCCCATGATGATACGGCACAGACATTAAAAACGTGGAAAAGGTGGGGGGGGACTGGAAGAAGCAACAATGCATCCACTGATGTCTCCCTGGCCTCACTAGGGGAATACCACAGACCCATATTCACCTCCTTTTGACATAAATGATGGGCGGCTGGGCCTCCGTCACTGACTTCCCAGAACACTCTGAGTATTCAGTGCCAGAGCGGACCTCCAGGCATGTCTAGATGCAGGCATCCCATCCCAGGCAGTGGGTGTGCCCGGCACGTTTGGTGGAGCCCACCCCTCTCTGAACAGGACTGTGGAATGGAATGATTTCAGCCTGACTTTCTCAAGCCCGGACCTGACAAGGGGAGCCTCTGCAGCCCCGAGGGCAGTTGTATTAGTCTGCTCAGGCTGCCATGACAAAATTCCACAGACTGAGTGGCTTACACAACAGAAATTTATATCCTCACAGTTCTGGAGGCTGGAAGTTGGAAATCAAAGTGTCAACAGGGTTGGTTTCTCCTGAGGGCTCTTTCTTTGTCTTGCAGATGGGCACTGCTGTAGACTGAATGTTTGTATCTCTCCCAAAATTCATACATTGAAACCTAATCCCCAAGGTGATGGTATCAGGAGGTGGGCCTTTGGGAGGTGATTAGGTCATGAGGAAGAAGCCCTCATAAATGGGATTAGGGCTCTTATAAAAGAGGCCCAAGGAAGCTCGTTCACCCCTTCCACCATGTGACGACACAACAAGAAGTCCCTGTCTATGAACCAATAAGTGGGTCCTCACCTGACACTGAATCTGCCAGCACCTTGATCTTGGACTTTCCAACCTCTAGAATTTTGAGAAATAAATTTCTGTTGTTTATAAATTACCCAGTTTATGGTGTTTTTATAGCAGCCTGAATGGACTCAAACAGCCTCCTTCTTGCTGTGTCTTCACATGGTCTTTCCTGTGTGTATGCACCCCTGGTGTCTGTGTGTCCTGCTCCCTTCTTCTTATAAGAACACCAGTCAGACTGAATTAGAGGCCATCCTAACTACCTTATTTTAACTTAATTATCTCTATAAAGGCCTTATTTCCAAATAGTCCCATTGTAAGGTCCTGGGGGTTAGGACTTCAACATAGGAATTCTGTGGAGTAGAGTTCAGCTCATAAGCAGAAGTCGAGCCTGGAGCACACACTCCTTAGCACGGCGGAGGACCAGGATGAGGACCACGGGACAGGGTCTACTCCCCTTTCTTAGGGGAAAACTCTAACTCTGCCCATGTGCCACAGCTGACAACAAACAAGAGGAGGAAGCCAGCAGCCTCCACCACTGCTCAGAACGTGAGAACATGGCCCTTTTCCAAAATTAGAGTGTTCTGCGCTACTGTGTTGCTCTAAATAGTGCCGGTTGACGCTGCTGTCAGCTTTTTTTCAGACCTCCTCTCTGGCATATTTTAACCCATTTGTGAGCACCAGCATGGCCCTGCGCAGAGAGACTTTGAGAGCTGCTCCCTGGGCCAGGGAGAGCCTCCTGCCTGCCTGCTGGCTTCCTGGTCGGAATGTTCTCTCCTTGTCTCTTGTCCTTGTCAACACTGGCCATTACTCCCAAGAAGAGAGAGGTGGGGGTCTGGCACACTGAACAAGAAATTATTTCAAAGAAAGGCTGTTGCCATAGGAACTAGTTGTCAAATGCTTTTCTGCACGGGAGGTGTCAAGAGTGGGGCTGCAGGTTTTGCTAAGGACTGTTCGCATTTCTCTTCACTTTGTGACAAGAACAATGAATGATCAGAGATGGGGGTAGGGAGGAAAGCACTCATCTGTCAGAAATTCACCCTGAGAGTGAGCCAGTGGCTTAAGAGATGGCCACAAATAGGGCCTTTAAACTGCAGTGCTCAGGGAACAGGTGGGGGACCTGCTGGAGACAGGATGGGGAGGCAGTGAGAAGCCACCTTAGCTGAATCAGACAGAGTTCCCGAGGCTCTTACTCTGTGCTCAGCCCCAACGAGGGCTCTGTTGGTATGCTGAAGTCAGACATAGTCTGTAGCTTTGGGAGCTAACAATTTCTTTGGGGAAGTGGAACCAATGCACATAGAATGAGAAAATAACACAGGCCAATGTGCAATATTGATTGAACTGTGTGGCTACTATAAAGATGCCCTTGCCTGCATGTGCGATACTGCCTAGAATGGATTCAGGCTCTGAGAATCTCCTGCATGGTTCACATCCTTGGGACCAAGGCTAACACAGCTGGCATGGGGAGGCATTGCCCAGATCCTCCTTCAAGGACATACTGGCCTAGTGTTAATTTCCAAAACATATAAGAACTCAAACAGCTAAAGAAAACAAATAACCCAATGGAAAATGGCCAAAGGATCTGAATAGACATTCCTCAAAAGAAAACATACAAATGGCCAACAGATGTGTGAAAAAGCACTCAATATCACTAATCATCAGGGAGATGCAAATCAAAATTATAATGAGATATTACCTCACACCTGTTAGGATGGCTGTTATCAAAAAGACAAGAGATGAGTGATTGCAAGGATGTAGAGAAAAGGGAACTCTTACACACACACTGTTGGTGAGAATCTAAATTAGTATAGCCACTATGGAAAACAGTACGGAGCTTCCTCGAAAAATTAAAACTAGAGCTCCCAAGTGATCCAGCAATCCTACTCCTGGTTATATATCCAAAGGAAATGAATTCAGTATGTCAAGGAGACATTTATATTCCCATGGTTATTGCAGCAGGACTCACATTAGTCAAGTTATGGAATCAACCTAAGCGTCCATCGATGGATGAATAATAAAAGAAAATCTGGTGTATACACAATGGCATATTATTCAGCCTTTAAAACGAAGAAAATCTTGTCATTTGCAATAACATGGATGAATCTGGAGGAGTGTATGCTAAGTGAAATCAGCCAAGCACAAATATTATCTGCATGATCTCACTTGTATGAGGAATCTAAGACGTCAAACATACAAGCGGGGAGTAAAAGGGTGGTTGCGGGGGCTGGGGAATGGGGAGATGTTGGTCAAAGCGTACAAAGTTGCAGTTAGGCTGAGTAAGTTCTGGAGATCTAATGTACAGCAGGGTGACTAGAGTTAGTAATACTGTATTGCATATGTGAAATTTGCTTAGAGAGTAGATCTTAAAGTGTTCTTACTTTTTAAAAAAAGGTAAGTATGTAAGGTGATGCACATGCTAATTAATTTGATTGTAGTAATCATTTCTTGTTGTATACATACAAGAATATGGTGAAAACACCATATTCTACACTGTAAATATGGACAATTTTTATTTGTCAATTACACCTCAATAAAGCTGGGAAAAAATAAAAATAAAAACCAAAAGCGCTGTCCCAGCTGCATGGTTAACTGACAAGACTCCAGGGTTAACTACTTCGGGTCCACCTCTGCTCTGGGTCACATTTTTCCCAGGGCAGCTGAGACAATAACTGAGCACATTTGGCACAAGTGCCCGGCCGGCCACCCGCTCCTCCTCTAGCAGACACCTGTTCTTAGCTCTGCACCAATTTTCCTTTCACACGTGTTACCCCAATCAACCTTCCCATCCTTAACTCACCCCAGCGTCTACTTCTCTGAGGACCCAGGTAGCAGAGCTAAGCTTCCACCAGTTGCAAGGTACTGTTTGAACCCACAGCTAATAATCATAGAATATGAGACCTTTGGAAAGGTCTTACAAATGGACGTGCTTATTCTTTTGGACTGGGGGACTCTTGAGAATATAGAAAAAAGCTATGTGTCTGTGCTGGCAATGGGTGGGGGTGGCAGGGACCTCTAGGCGTTTGTGGGGGCAGCAGAGGCCGAGTGTCCAAGCCAGGGGCAGTGGCAAGGCGGGTCGTCCTGACAAAATACCTTATTCTCTTTCTTTCTTTTTTTTTTTTTGAGACAGAGTCTCATTCTGCTGCCTGGGGGCAAGTGCCGTGGCATCGGCCTAGCTCACAGCAACCTCAAACTCCTGGGCTCAAGTGATCCTCCTGCCTCAGCCTCCTGAGTAGCTGGGATTATAGAGGTATGCCACCACACCCAGCTAATTTTTTCTATTTTTAGCAGAGACAGGGTCTTGCTCTTGCTCAGGCTGGTCTCCAACTCCTGAGCTCAAGCAATCCTCCCACCTCGGGCTCTCTGAGTGCTAGGATTACAGGCGTGAGCCACTGCACCCGGCCGCACCACCCTTTTGGTACCTGGATATGTTCACCCACCCCGCAGCTCACCAAGCCTCGTTGTTGAGAGTTTTCATTAAAGTTTCATGACACAGGCCTGATCAATTAAACCATTGGCCACGTGATGGAACTCAATCTCCAGTCTCTCTCCCTTCTCTGGAAAGTTCCCACCCTCCAATCACAGTGTTGATTTTTCTGGTGGCCAGTCCCCAAGGGACCCTGTGATGGGTCACCTCATTAACATAAACTCAGGTGTGGTCAAAAGGGGCTCATTATGAATATCAAAAGACATTCCTTTCATTCAGGAAATTCCAATGGGTTTTGAAGCTCTGTGCCAGGGACCAGGAACAAAGACCCGATTTTTTTTATTGTATCGAAGGGGCCACAAAGGCCAGCATGCCTAGGGCTTGTGAATGTCATCGTGTGGGCCCCTAAACTGTGTTCCCAGAGCCTGGTGGGGTCTGTCATCCTAACAGCCCACGTCTAGCAGAAGGTTGCAATGGCCCAAATCCCAAGGTAAAAGCATCACTGCAACCCCCCACATCTAAGCCAGTGTCTGCTGATCCCTGTCCAACCTCCACATCATTCAACCTTCCTTCTCCCCTCCAGCTTCACATTGGCTTGGGGGCCCTCAGTGCAGCGCCTCAGCTTGTCCCCTCTGTTCTGGCCCAATGCTGTCATGCTGACTTCTCAGTATCTTGATCTCCCGACCTCAAAGACACTCATGAACTGTCTCCACGGAGCTCAGGCCACCCTCCTAAGCTTCCGCCCCAAAGGGTCATGCATGAACGCAGTCTTCCTAAGTAGCTTCCCCATGTTGGAATCTCTTCTGTCCTGTGTCCACATCACTCCCTCTCCTGTTAGTCCTGCGGTTTCTCAGGTCCATGCTGTCAGCTGGCTGTCTTGAGCCAACAGCACAAAACAGAACCCCAAGAAGGGACAAAGTCACCAGGCTTGTTCTGGTTCCCACATGTTGCCTACTGGCCATCCCAGGACAACTTAATCTATTGCATTTGCCAGGAACTAAGACATTTTAATAAGGAAAGCAAAAGGGCAACCTTCTAATTTTAGAACTTCGGGCACTATGACAGCTGGTGACGACGGATGTTTGGGGGCAGATGATGTAACTGAAATCACACCCCGCAGGAGGCTGCCTGAGCTGCCAGCCCCGACCCCAACCCCAGATCCTTTCAGAAGCCGAAAGTGAAGTTCAATGCAGCACTTGCTTTCTCTTAAAATTAATGACCTTGTAAATGTGGAGTTGAAGGCTTTATAGACTTACGTGTTCCATACTTGGAGACTTACACGTACTGAGACTCAACACAAAGGGAAATGGAGTGGTGAGATCATTTAGGGAATCAGAGGAACATAAATTATCAGTGCAATCAAATTCACAAGAGAAGAGAACAACTTACTTTTGCTGGGCAGGTCTGTCTTCTCAACATACTTTTTCCCCCACACTTTATTTCTTCAAGTTCCCTCATGGAAACCTCATCCATTGCCTATTCTTTTACAACAGAGTAGAGCAGAGGGGAGTTGAGGGGAAGTTCTAAGATGCAGAAAGCAACCTTCGGGACCAGCAAGGGGCTGGGGGATCCCACTCTGCTTCGGGGTTGTATTAGTCAGGGCTCTCCAGGGACATAGAACCGATAGGATATGGATGTATGTGTATATATATTATATGCGTGTGTGTATGTATGTATATGTGTGTGTGTGTGTGTGTGTGTGTGTGTGTGTGTGTGTGTGTGTGTGTGTATAGAGAGAGAGAGAGATGAGTAGATTTATTATAGGAATTGCCTCATGCAAATATGGAGGCTAAGAAGTCCCACAATCTGTAGTTAGCAAGCTGGAGATCCAAGAAAGTTGATGGTGCAGTTCAGTCAAGTTCAAAGGCCTGAGAACTACAGGGGCAAATGGCGTAAATCCCAGTCCAGTGGCAGAAGATGAGAAGCGATTCTCCGGCTCCAGCAGTGAGGCAGGAAAAAGGGGTGAATTCCTTCCTCCTTTACTTTTTGTTCTATAAAGGCCCTTAGCAGACTGGATGTTGCCCACTCTCTTGGAGAAAGCAAACTACTTTACTGAGTCCACTGATTCAAATGCTAATCTCCTCTAGAAACACACACAGAAATAATGCTTAATCTGGCGGCCTCGTGGCCTAGTCAAGTTTACACATAAAATTAACCACCAGGGGGGTGCAGTAGAAAGAAGGTGCAGTTTTGCAAGTAACTCTGGGTCCCAGGTAGCAACAGTTCCAGGTCACAGGCAGCAAACAGTTGGCAGCAAGGGGGAGGGGATGGGCATCTCAGAGGCAGCAGGGAAGGAGGCTAATACATACTTAGCTTTTTTCAGATGCCAAAGTGCCAGGAACTTTGCAGATATTATTTCATTTAACACTCAAACAGCCCCATGAGATATTCCCATTTTGTGGATGAAGAAACCAAGATTGAAAGGTCACCCAAGTAGCAAATGACAGAGATAATTTTGATCTCAGATCCTTGACTCAAAGTCCACGGTCTTCCCCTACCATGCTAAGCATCTGAAAAGTAGCTGACGACAGAGCCCTGAGGACCACAGGTGATTCATGGCTGGGTTCCAATCCTTAATAGGTGGTCTAGAAAAAGAAAGGGTCTCCTCTAACTGTTGTACCAAAGCACTCCAGAGCGGCCAGGGCAGGAAGTAAAAGGCTGACCATTGGCAAAAGCATCGATGGTTGAGCTGTAACGTGAGGCTGGATCTGCTAGATCCCTCCTGCCTCAGGTCTAGATTCACCTGGAACTTATGCTTCTCCCACTCCTTGTCTTTCTTACTGGGCTGTGAGTTCCTTGAGTGTTCCTTCTGTCCCCCGCTGATGCTGCAGTACCTGGCACTGGGTAGAAGCTCCATAAATCATGGTTGAATGTGTGAATGAATGAATGAATGAATGAACGAAGCCTTAGCTGAGGATCAAACTCTCCCTGGTGTGAGCCGCCCTGCAGAGGCTGATAAGTCAGGTGTTGACTGAACAGATGAGGTGTCAGAGAAGCCTGGAGAAGCCTCAGCAGCCCCTGGCTAGAATTCTCTCCTAGGACTCTTCGTACCTCTAAGCGGGTTTGACAGATATGAGTTTTTAAACCGCCACTCCGCCACCCCCCCCACACACACGTGGTTTATTAAATAAGCATGAGGGAATTTTCTTCTACATATTAAAAGCTGCGCGGACCTAATTTCTCATTCCAGCTGCGTTTTTCATGGGGGAGGGGGAGCTTATAGACAGTATGAGAGAAGGAAGGTAGAGAGAAGGTTCTTGGATTCTCAGAAACATCCAATGCATTGTTTATACAAGGCCGCAAAGAGGCCAGAATCCTAGCATCCTCCTGAGATGTTCCCATGGAAACCAGGCTTGTGCTATGCATACGGAAGGGCAACTTCGAGCACCATCAGCCCTGGCTCCTGAGAGAATATGATGCCTGAGGTGGGAACCCGCAGACAAGGCATCAGAGGGGGAAAAGCAAAAACTGCTGCTCTGCAACCAGAAAACACACCTTCCTCCGCCCTCCTCCTGCTCCGCTCTCCCCAGCACTGATGGGAAATGCGTCAGCCCCTCAAACACGTCGAGCACAGATCTGCCGTGGCCCGAGTGACGGATCAAACAGGCATCTGCCTGAGGTTAGAATGCTAATTTACCCTGTCATGTCAGGAGGAAATGAGGCAGGGCTGAGGGGCAAAGAAGGAATTTTGCATAGGGTAATGTCTTTGATGCAGTCTACGTTGCGGACAAATAATTACTAAGTATGACCAGAACAGGAGACACAAATGTCACTGCTTCCCTGCACCGGGAGATGATGGCCACCCTGGCCATGTCCCCGTGTATCACTAGATGGGTCAGTCTTTGGGGCAGGAGCCACTGGAGTTGCCATCTTTGCTTCCAACGTCAGCTCCCTATTCACTTCTGTGCCACCTACAAGTTATGTGACCTTGAGACACTGAGGGACATCTGTGAGCCTCTGTTTCCTTGTCTGTCGAATGAGGATAATCAGATCTGCCATATAATGTTGCAATTCTAAAAAGAGATGATCCCTGGGAGGTTTCTAGCACAGTACCAGGTTTGATTCAGCCAGCAGTAGGGCCCTCGTTCCTTACCATCTACACACCGATTTCCAGTTTGTCGGGACTGGCGTTTCTTCCCCTGAAATGTCTCTCAATGTACCCCTCCTCCTCACCCCATTTCCATCTTTGTTTACATGAAACATACTCAAGGACAAATTAGAATCTCCTGGAAGGATAAAGGGGCATCTCGTGGAGTGTCTGGATGGGAAACATGTCCAGGCCTCATAAGGGACTGGAATCAGGGGCCAAGGTCACGCTCTTTGTCTTGCTGGGACCAAACCATTTCTTGTCTTCTTGTGCCTTAGGCTGTCTCCCTGGGTGTCACCTTGCTGTCTCTCTGCATCCGTGGAAAGAATAGTCGTGCCCACCCTGACTCCATGTAGTCTCCTGACTTGTATTTTCAATACAAACTAGAAGAGTCTCTGTGCCAGCCCCCAATTCCAGGAAGATCATCTCTTTTACCCACATTCAGTCAGGTGTCCCCTGTGGTCCATCAGCTGTGACCAGAGATGGTGCGCAGGTGCCCTCTTGCAGGAGGGATTCTCAGAGAAGGGCTCATGGCAGGAGCAGACACCCAGACACATTCTTTGGTTCCCAAAGCCACCCTTAGTGCATTTGTTCCAGAATTTTTGAGCCCATGACTCAGTAGAAGTTTTCTGTGGTCCAGACATTGTCCCAACACATGTCCTGCCCTGGATGAGACAGGTTGTGTGTTCCTGGGAGAAACAGAAGTCCCCATCTCTGGCGACCTCATCCCCATATGTGCACAGGCACAGGGCTGAATTCAGGCACTTCATGTGGCAGGGTGTGGAAATCCAAGCCTTACAGATGTGTCCAGATTTGCGCAGCTGGAATACTGAGAGCTTTCCTTGAGCCCCAGGAAACGGGGATGATGTAAAATACAAGCTGAACTTCAGACATCGCTGTGTGCTGAGAGAAAGAAATGTCATTTCCTTGTACTGGATCCTTTCCCAGAAAGTCAAAACCCATTCTGCATAGCTGAGTTTAATAGGATTCATCTGCTCTAGAGTCACTCAGGCTTTCAGGCTGTTTTTTTGTCTGCTTTATTTTGCCAGCCTTAGAAGAAGGCAGCCGGGAGGATCAGTCCTGTACAAGGGTCCTGTAGGGACATGATTTTAGTCGTCACACATTCATCCAACAAATGTTTATTGAGTGCCTGTTGTAAGTCTGGCAGCGTGTTAAGTACTGAGGATAAACGGTGAGCAGACGCAGGCACAATCCCCAACCTCACAGAGCCCACAGTTTCATGGTGAAAGCGGGCACTCCACAATCGGCACAAGCCGCATGAAATGGCCACTGTGCCCATGTTCCTCAGGGAACAGACTCTGTGCTGTCATAGGGAGGTTTGTCCCAGCCCAAGAACCAACTTCTCTTTGTGGGAAATGCAGCCAAGAAGTCCAGTCCCATTAAGCACAAGGGTGTGTTGCCTTTGACGACACGGGGTCACTGTTGAATTTATCAGGCGCTGTTGGGGCGGCATGGTGAGCAGATAGCTAGACTGGAGCTGGTTGAGAAATGTGTGCAGTAGGAGGAAATGGACACAGAAAGTGTACATGATGCTTTCAAGAAATGTGGCTCCAAAGAGGAGCAGAGAGAAGGAGGATGAGGAGGGCTGAGTGTGGGGTTTTCCGTTAAACCTTAGTCTTGCCTACATAATACATGCATGTAATGTAACATGTCTGGTAGTGTTATAATCCATGAATCCCCCAAAACCCCATCTCCTGCCCTAACCCTTAATACTCCTAAGTTCAAATTCTTTCAACCGCTTTTGGCTCCCCGGGCACCGTTACTTACCCATGTATATTTACATAAAATGCTTATCCTGCTATTTCTTGATCTTTAAAATTATAGATATTATCTATGGACCTATACTTGGAAGGTTTAGCTTCTTAGAATACCAACCCACTCACCCCATCCTCCCAATGTGTTGTCTCCCAATTTTAATTCATTCTAATTTCAATTAAATAAATATTTAACCAAATTTTAATTAAATGATTTTTCAATGATCACTGTGTAAATATATCGTGGGTGACAGAACAAGACCCCATCTCTTTAAAAAAAAAAAAAGAAGTTAAAAAAATTGTAAAACTCCTCTCTTGTTATGGTCCAAGATATCTAGAAATCTTTCAGATTTTTTTTCTTTCTTTCTTTCTTTTTTTTTGAGACAGAGTCTTGCTCTGTCACCCTGGGTAGAGTATAGCGGCATCATCATGGCTCACAGCAACCTCAAACTCCTGGGCTCAAGTGATCCTACTGTCTCAGCCTCCTGAGTAGCTGGGACTACAGGCACATGCTACCGTGCCTGGCTAATTTTTCTATTTTTAGTAGAGACAAGGTCTCACTCTTGTTCAGGCTGGTCTCAAATTCCTGACCTCAAGTGATCCTCCTGCCTCGGCCTCTGTCTTTCATGCTAGATGCATTCTGCAAATACCAAGGAATCTTAGCTTTCTATACCAGGTGAGAATGAGGCACTAAAATACTGACTGAATGCTTTGGGGGCACTGCTAAGACCTCTGAATGCAGAACTTTGCCACGTGGGACAGAGAGGGAACCTAGCCAATGTCAGGGTTAGGATTTGGAGGTCTTTTTTCTCAGATTGCCCCTTTTCCCCATAGAGAAAGCCTTTATTCTCCTGCACTGGCATGGAGCCAGGCCAGAGAAGGGGAGATTTCTGCAACACAAGTGTGTTAGTCAGGGTTCTCCAGCCAAACAGAACCAATAGGATGTTGTCTTAGCCTGTTTTGTGCTGCTGTAACAGAATACCACAGTCATGGCAATTTGTAAACAATAGCAATGTATTTGGCTCACAGTTCTGGAGGCTGGAAAGTCCAGTATCAGGGTGTCAGCATCTGGAGAGGGTCTTCTTGCTGTCCCACAATATAGCTGAAGGCTGAAAGTGGAAGACAAGAGAGGTGAGAGTGAGAGGAGGCCAAATTCATTTTCACAACAAACCCACCCCTAAACAATGAACCCATTACTGAGATAATGACGCTAATCCATCCAGGAAGGCAGAACCCCCATGACCTAATCGCCTTTTAAAGGTTCTACCTCTCAACCCTGTTGCACTGGGGATTAAGTTTCTAACACATGAACTTTGGGGAACGCATTCAAACTATAGCAGATGCGGGGAGAGAGAGAGAGACAGACAGAGAAAGAGGGATTTGTTGTAAGAAATTGGCTCACATGACTGTGAAGAAATTTGTGTGTCAGGTTGGCAGGCTGGCAGGTTGGAAACCCAGGGAAGAGCTGATGTTGCATCTCAGGTCCAAAGCCATCTGGAAACAGAATCCTTTTTCCTCAGATCCTCAGCCTTTTTCTTTTAAATCCTTCAACTGATTGGCTCACCCACCTTGAGGAGGGTAATCTGCTTTATTCAAATTCTACTGATTTAAATATTACTCAGATCTAAAAGCTGCCTTCACTACAACATCTAGAACAATGTCGAACCAAAGATCTGGGTACTATGGCCTGGCCAAGTTAATGCATAAAACTGACCATTCAACAGGTGCACTCACCTTCCGTCTCCCCAGGACTGCCGGGCATCCCTCTGTCGTGCCTGTCTGTGAACCTGCTCCATTCCTTTCCATACTGGGCATTATCCCCTTTCCTACTTTGCCACTCTGATGACTGCAAAGAGACAGTCATTGTTATTTTAATTTGCATTTCTGATTACTAATGAATTTTATGCATCTCTTCAAATTCTTGTCATTGCCTTTTCTCTTTCTGTGATTATTCGCTCCATAACCGTTGCCCATTTTTCTATTTAATTTCTTGTCATTGATTTGCAGATTTGCTCATATAGTCTGGATATTAGCCCTTATGTTTTAAATGTTGGAGATGTCTTTCCCAGTCTCTCACATTACTAATGCCTACTTACGTTATCCTTTGCTTTAAAAAACAACAACAAAAAACCTCTTTATTGTGATGTGCTAAACTCCATCATTGTTTTCTCTTATAGTTTGTGATTTTGGGTTTTTTTTAAAAAAGATATTATTTCCCTACCACTAGGCCACAAAGATATTCTCCTATATTTTCTTCTATTAGCTTTATAGTTTTGCCTTTCACATTTAGATTTTTAACCTAATTGAACATAGTATAATATAGAAATTTCAATTTCTTTCTCAAAACGCTAAGCCTATTTTCCTAACATCTTTCTGTCTTTGTCTCATTGGTTGGTAGTGCTATCTTTATCTTATATCATCTGTCAAACATATTAATATAACCCCACCTAGACTGGATCTCCCTCTGAGCTCTCTTCTGGTCTGCTGGTCTATATTATTACTTACAGTATGTCTTCATAACTGGTTGGGTAGGGACCTCCTTTTGCTCTTTTCTCCAACTTGAGATAGCTATTCCTAGACCTTCATTCCTGCATTATAAATTTTAGAAAAATTTTGTGGAGGTCCTCAAAATATGTATCTTGAATTTTTATTGAGATTGCACTGAATTTATAGATTAATTCAGAAAGAAATGTTATCGTTATAATGTCTAGTTGTCCCATCAATGAATAGGAAATGTCTCTCCACTTATTGAGATCTTATTTTCTCTTCTTCAACAGAGATTTAAATAATTCTCCATAGAGGGCTTGTATGTTTTTTTTATTATTGTAGTTATATACATAACATAAAATTTGCCATAACCATTTTTAAATGACAGTTCAGAGGCATTAAGTATACCTACATTGTTGCACAACCATTACCACCATCTCTCTCCAGAACTTTTTCATTTTCCCAAACTGACACTCCAAACCCATTAAAAACTAATTTTCTATTCCTCCCTCTCCCAGGCCCTGGTAAGCCCCCTTCTACTTTCTGTTTCTGTGAACTTGACTACTCTAGGGACCTCATATCAGTGTAATCATGCAGTATTTGTCTTTTTGTAACTGGCTTATTTCACTTAGCATAATGTCCTCAAGATTCATCCATGTTGTAGCATGTGTGAGAACTTCCTTCAGTTTTAAGGCTGAATAATATTTCATTGTAATGTATAGAGCACATTTTGTTTACCCATGCATCCTTTGGGGGACATTTGGGTTGTTTCTGCCTTTTGCCTGTTGTGAATAATGCTGCTATGAACATGGATGTACAAATATCTGTTCGAGCCCCTGCTTTTAATTTTCTTGGGTATTGTGGATTCTTTAATTTCCAGAAACTTTATAGCTTGTTTCCTATCATGAATCACATGTCCTTTTCTATTATATTTTCTAGTTGACTGTCACCCTTGTCTCCTCTCTTTCTCTTATGGCCCACACCCAATCTGTCAGGAACAGGAAATGCTGTCATTTCTACCTTCAGAATGTGTTCGAAATCTAGCCATTTCTCTCCCTTCCACCAGTCTGAGCCACACATCCCCTCCCCTGCGCTATTGCAGTGGCCTTCTGAATAGCTCCCCAATTCCACCTCTGCCCCTACACTCTCTTTCCCACAGAGCAGTCAAGAGCTCTTTTCAGACACAAATCAGTTCCATGTCACTCCTCTGCTCCTGCTCCAGGGCTCCCACATCACTCTGAGAAACCAGAGTCCTTAGGAAGCGGTCGCCAGGCCTGTGGAATGTGCCCTCCTTGACATTCCCGGGGCCTTGGCACTGGCTGTTCCTTCCACCTGGAACGTGCTCTGCCCAGAGGTCCAGCAGCTCTTGCACGTCTCCCTTTGGCTTTGGTCGTGTTCCCCAGAAGCAGAACGCAAGATAAAGATTTGTCGTGAGAGACTCACCATGCAAACCGAGGAGGGGAGTGAAGCACTGGGCCGGGGAAGGAAGGAGGCAAACAAACCGCCCCCGGCAGCCTTAGGTTGGTAGCGAGGGATTCCGGGTCTCGTAGGGACAAAAGCTCGTGCGGTTGCGATTCGCCCTCGACCACCGGCTTTCAGAGAGGCTCATGGGAGATCCGCATGCGCAGTAAGACTCCCATAGCTCCCAAGTGGCCAATCAGAGCGGTTCCATGGTGACGCCTCAGCCAACGGAAGGTTCCTGTCAGGCCTCTATAAAAGAAGACCCAGACCATAACCAATTACCCCCCTTTTTATTTTTATTTTATTTTTTCTTCTTTCTCCTTTGCTTTCACAGTGGGTCCGGTCGTCATCTGTGGCGTATGGATCTCTCTCTATAAACCTGTATCTTTCTCTCCTCAGTGAACCTCATTTTCGTTCTTGCCTTATTTGGGGGCGTCTGGTCATTCTTCGGCCATGAGCGCCCCGAGAACCGACATTTCAGACTGCAACTCGACGGCAGGAGACTGTGGCCCGGTCATGCGGAGGAGCTCCAGAAACAGGGCAACGGCTCAGGTGTCATGAGCAGGTAAGTGGGCGTCCTTGACCATCGAGCCAGGCATTCGTTAATTCGTGTGCTCCTGGGGCAGCCAGTGCGCACGGACGTGGTGAGGGGGTCAGACGGGCAGTGGGTCCCCTCACCATCTGTGAGACCTTCCAGGGCTGCGTGACTTAGAGCTGCCCTCTCCCCGCCCACCTCCAGTCCCTGGGTCCTGGTCTGCTTTCCCCACTGCACGTGCATGTCGCAGCACGATGTGTCATGCACTCGTTTGTGTATCATCTCTCTCCCAGCTAGAATATAAGCTCCCTAAGGGCAGGGATTTTTATCCATTTGTATTGATGTGGGTCTCCAGCACCTAGAAGAGGATCTGGCACACAGCAATTGCTCGTAAATAATCATCAGGGAAATAATTATGCTTGGGCATATTTAAAGGCCTGCTGGGCCAGGTATGGTGGCTCATGCCTGTGAGCCCGACACTTTAGGAGGCGGAGTCAGGAGGATTGCTTGAGGCCGGGAATTTGAGACCAGCCTGTACATATAGATCACACACACACACACACACAAATTAGCCAGGCATGGTGGGGCGCACCTTATAGTCCCAGCTACTCCAGAGGCTGAAGCAAGAAGATCGCTTGAGCCCAGGAGTTGGAGGTTGCAGTGAGCTATGATGATGCCACTGCCCTCATGCCAGGGCAACAAAGTAAAACCTTGTATCAAAAAAAAAAAGAAAAGAACAAGGAGAGAGTTTGTTACTCACAGTTCCAAGAGAAGGAAACATCCCACTGCCATGCAGAGACACACAGGGAAACTCCAGTGTGGGAGGGTGAATGGGAGACAGAGGGAGCAGAGGGGAATGTAGGCAGGAGCCCTTATTGTGGTTTCCAGGAAGGAATGGAAGAGTCAGGTGAGCAGGTTTAGGATTGGCTAATTTGAATAATTTGAGCAGTCCCTGGGGTGTAGGGACTGCCCCTAGTTGCATAGTAGCAGGTTCTGGGAGATCAGGGCAGGGGAAGAGCAACCAGAGTGTAACAGCCTGATAAAGGAAGTAGTGGGGTGTGGGCCATAGAATGGTTGGTTTGCATGTGAAAGGCCAGCTCCCAGGTGAGTCCTGTATCATCTCTGGGAACTGGCTAGCTCTGAAAGGGGCAGTCCCTCCAGTGTCAGAAAGTCCCCAAGATGTCAAAGTATCAGAAGGAACAAACATGCTTAATACTCTCATCCCCTCACTAACCAATGAGCACCCCTTGCCACATGCCCTGCTCTGAATGCCCACCTTCCTGACTGATGCAAAGTTGGATGTGATGGGAGCCCTTCAACTTAGGAGGGATTAGGAAGACCCCACACCCCAGTTTTACCCCAAATCAAGCTCCTGGATGCAGCAGCAAAGACCTCAGACTTCCCACTACTTCCTGGTTGTGTGGACTTGGAAACATGAATGACCTCAGGGCAGCAGGAGCTAATGGTACATACTGACCTCCCAGGTTGTTGGGATAATAGCTGATCTCTTCCTTCTGGCACTTAGAGCTCCAGCCTTGGAAAGGAGAAAAGCCTTGGAGTAGAAAAGACTTCAATAGGTCCCAGCTTTGCTACTTCAGAGTTTTGTGAGCTGGGACAAGTCATCTAACCACCCTCATTTTTAAAATGGGCTTATTTTTAAAATAAGGGTTATTGCCAAAGGTTATTGCCAAGTCCAAGTGAGATGGTGCGTGGGAAGGCATCTGCAAAACACTCAATACTTTACACGTGTAAAGAATGTTAAGCACTATAAATTCCTTCACTTCTATGAGTCTTTTCTTCTTATCTAGTCTATATTTATCGGGGAAAGGCATTAGCACTTTCACAGAGCTTGGAATAAGGGATTTAATAAGTCTTATCTGACTTTCAAGGGACTAGAAGACCTGAACTGTCATCTGGGTTACACACTTTATGAGAAGAGAACAACAGATGGCAAGTAAGCACAGAACAGATGTGCAACGCCCTGTGTTATTAGGGAATTGCAGATGGAAACCACAGTGAGGTACTACTGCACACCCCTAGAATGCTGACATCCTCAAATCTGACAATACCAAATGTTTACAGAGCAACAGGAACTCTCGTTCATTGCTGGCACGGAATGTAAAATACAAAATGATACGGCTACTTTGGAAGACAGCGTGGCAGTTTCTTACAAATTTAAACCTAGTCTGACCACATGATTCAGCAATTGTGCTCCTAGGTATTTACCCAATTGAGTTGAAAACTTATGCCCATATAAAAAACTACACACAGATGTTTATAGCAGCTTTATTGGTAAAAACCAAAAATTGGAAGCAACCAAGATGTCCTTCCGTAGGTGAATAGATTAAACTGTGGTACATCTGGATGATGAATATTATTTAGCACTAAAAAGAAATGAGCGATCAAGCCATGAAAAGACATGGAGGAAAGTAGATGCTTATTACTGATGGAAAGAAGCCAATCTGAAAGGCTACAAACTGTATGAATCTAACTGTATGACATTCTGGAAAAGGCAGAACTATGGAGACAATCAAAGTATCAGTGGTTGCCAGGGATTTGGAGGGGTGGGGCAGGAGAAAGAGATGAACAGGCAGAGCACAGGGGATTTTTAGGGCAGTGAAATTACTCTGTGTGATAGTACAACGGTGGATGCATGACATTATGCATTTGTCAAGACCCATAGAATTATATAACATGAAGTGAACCTTATTAATAAACTACGGACTTTAGTTAATAATAATGTATCCATATTGATTCGTCAATTGTAATGTATGTACCACACTAATGCAAGATGTTAAAAGTAAGGAAAACTGCTGGAGTGAGGGTATATAGGAACTATCTGTGCTGTCTGCTCAATTTTTCTATAAATCTAAACCTTTCGAAAGATAAAAATCTATTAATTAAAAAAAAGAGCAAATTGGCAATGTTTATTGCTTTGTGATGGAACTATGAGTGACATTATTTTTGTTTATATTTGGCTATAATACAAAAACTTCAACAGTGAGGTTTTGTTTTTATGTTTTGTGCATTTTTTTAGATCACATGCTTGATACATTAAAAATTTCCTTATCGAAAAAATCTAGAATGCTAAAAAAGTACGTAGAGTGAAAAGTCAATCCCATTTCATTCCTGAGTTGTAACCCTACATACAATTTGGTGTGACCCATCACAAATTTTCTCTCTGCATTTACATAGATGTACCTATACCAATATGGGGTCGTACCAGTTAGGAATGTGTTCATCTAGAAGCTTTCACTAAAAGTGATTTAAGCAATTGGTGTTTTTATTTGACTCACAATCCAAGAATTCTGAACTTAAGTAGATCCAAGAGTTAGCTCAGTAGCTCGGTGACATTTGGTGGCCCCAGTATCCGGATGATTTTCAGAGACTTCCCTTAATGTTTGTGACCTTGTGGCTGCAAGATGAGTGTCCCCCTCCCACAGTCCACCTGCTACATATCTGTGTGTTCAAGGCAGGAAGAAGAGGAAAGGGCTGCTGTCTCTGGCCCTTTTATGAGGAAAGCAAAGTTTTCC
The DNA here is from genome assembly GCA_963575035.1 of Avahi laniger. Taxonomy (NCBI): domain Eukaryota; kingdom Metazoa; phylum Chordata; class Mammalia; order Primates; family Indriidae; genus Avahi; species Avahi laniger. The sequence goes on along the minus strand of CAUYSK010049747.1, from coordinate 48,973 downwards.
CAGAAACCTAACAACAGACTTCTGTATAAGTTTCATGTGCCAAGTGTGTCCCACTGCCACCTCTGGACGCCGTGGAAGCTAGGAAGGGAAGTATTTAACTCTGTCAACCGCTAGAGGGAACAGCACCAAAGAAGGCAGTTGACGATTGCTTTTGAGATGGCCAACAGCTGTATCTGACAAAACAGCTGCTTTTCGTTTGTATGTTTTCAATTAACAATATGTCTTAGAGAGTCTCTAAGTCAGTACACAATTCTGCATGATATCCCATAGTATAAATAGATGATCATTTGTTACTAGTTGATAAACATTTAGATTGCTCCTAATTTTCTGTGATTTCAAACAACAAACTCTTTGCACAAGTTTCTTCAAGCAGATGTGAAAGTGTTGCCGTAGAATAGCGGTAAGTGCAGTTATTTGTCAAAGGATAAGTGTGTTGGAAGCTCTGATAGATTCTGCTGAATTCCCCGCAAAAAAATGGAGCAAATTATATCCCCACCAACATTATATACATAAGTGCCTATTTCTCACATCCCTATCAACAATGGAAAATCTAAACTTTGTCTAAATAAGGAGCAAAAATATCACATTGTTTTATTCTTATTTATTGGATGACTGGGTGTTTCAGTTGAATCTGTATGTTGTTTATAGTAGATAATTATAGTAACCGCAAATAATAGTCTTATCTCTTTTCAATGTTTGTACTTTCTATTTGGACTAGCACCTTTCTTTACTTTGGGGGTGGGGGATGGGTTGAAAAGCCTTTTTCAGTTGAATGCTTTGTTCACTTTTGTCGTGTTTATTATGGTCTAATTGGTGCATTTGAGGCTATACATTTACCCAGGCTTTCTCATCATCCACAGGTTGTGCTATATAATGATTTTTGTGACTTTATTTCCAAATAACTTTTCTTAGCGTTTTTTTTAATTGGATGAAGAGAATTTATTATGTATTCATTTGTTATTTTTTAGACTTGTTACTTTAAACAGTTCAAAATTATATACTCAATAATAAAAAATTCAAGCAGCTGGTGTAAAAATTCCATACTCATCTCCAATTCTCTTCTGCAAAAGTAATCACTGCTAACAGTTTTGGATTCTTTTTTAAATTACTGTCTGTGTAATTTCCATTTTTAATTTTTTCTTTTTCACTCTTTTTGTTGTTTTGGCCATTCTTCGATTTTGGAATGTGGATTTTCTTTATGATGTTGTCTAATTTTTATTCATGTATATTAAGTGTGTAAAAATAAATACAGTCTCAGGCCAGGGCGTGATGGCACCCACCTGTAATCCCAGCACTTTGGAAGGCCAAGGCAGGAGAATCAGTTTGAGGTCAGGAGTTTGAGACCAGCCTGAGCAACATAGTGAGACCTTATCTCTACAGAAATAAATAAATAAGAAAAATTAGCCAGGCGTGGTGGCACATGCCTGTAGTCCCAGCTACACAGGAGGCTGAGGTAGGAGGATCACATGAGCCCAGGAGTTCAAGGTTACAGTGAGCTATGACTGCGCCATGCCCTACACTCCAGCCTGGATGACAAACCCTCTGTATTCTCACTTAATTTTTATTTGTCAATATCTGAGACCAGTGAATTTTTTCAATCTCCCACTATGATTACGGAGTCATACATTGCTCTTTGAACTTCTATCAGTTTATGCTTTATTGTTTTGAAGCTGTGTTATTAAGTGCATACAGATTTATAACTACAGTCATGTGCCACACATCAACATTTAGGTCAATTATGGACCACATATGAGACAATGGTCCCATAAGATTATAATGGATAATGGAGCTGAAAAATTTCTGTTGCCTAGTGGCCTAGTGACATAGCCATTGTAACGATGACTACAAGCAATAGGCTATACCATGTAGCCTAGGTATATAGCGGGCTGTACCATCTAGGTGTGTCCAAGTACACTTTATGATGTTTGCACGACAAAATTGCTTTATGACACGTTTCTCAGAATGTATCCCCTTTGTTAAGCAATGCATGACTGTATTATTAATATAACTCCTTGGTAAATTGTACCTCATATAACCAAAAAACAGAACTCTCTCTTACAATAATTTTCACTTGGAATTTGATTTTCATCAAGCATTATACAAATAATGCTCAACATTCTTTTTATTAACATTTGCTTAAAAATATTTTTTCATTTTTTAAAAGTTTTATTTTCATTTGATAAATAATAATTTTATATATTTATGAGGTACAATGTGATGTTACAATACATGTTTATTTTGTGTAATTCTCTTTTCATTTTTTTTCAACTCTCTTATAACATTTGGTTTTAGGAAGGTCTCCTATATGTATAGTCTCAGATTTGAGGGGTTCTTTTCCTTAACCCAATCTGAGAGATTTTAATAGAATATTTAAAACTATTTTCATTTATTGTGATTATTGGCATGCTTAGATTTATTCCTAATTATCTTTTACTTTATACTTACCATGCATTCTTATTCTTTATTTTATTTCTTTTCCAATTTTTACTAGATTGCATTTTTCTTCTAATGATTTGGAAATTCTACATTATGGTTCTATATTTCTACTTGTATCCTTTAACTTTAAATTCATTGTTATCTATCAATATCTATTGCTAATCAGAATATACGTTATTCTGAATAAGTACTGTCAGTTTGGGTGGTAGGAACTAATGACTTTGAGCTTGAAGGGCTATTACCAAGATTTGAGCTAAAGAGAGGCCAAAAGTTGTTGTAAACTGTATCCAGGATTTGTTTTAATCAGGTATGGTGAGACACACAGACATGAAAATGACTGTTGCAAAGGAGGAAGTGCTTTGTATACATCCCTTGAAACAGGAGGCGTGGCCCCCCATACGGGGCAGGCAGGGCGGATCAGGGAGCAGAGGAAGCGAGGTTAAAAACACAGGCAAGAGCCTTTATTGTGGTTTTCGTGGCAAAGGCCAGGAAAGGCAGGGTGAGCAGGCTGAGGACTGGCTGGTTTGAGTAACTTCAGTGGGCTCTGGAGCATAAGGGCTGTCCCTAGTTGCCTGGCACCTGGCCCTGGCGTGGTTGGGCAGACGCTGGCGTGTCAGACCTCCATCAGGGAGGTTGTTGAGGGTTTGGACTCTGGCTTGGCTCGTGTGCCCATGGTAGGCCCTTGCAGGCAAGTATATACCATCTCTAAAAATTAGCTGGCCCCGGGAGGGGCAGTCTCCCCAGCATCAGCAAGGCGCCAAATGTCAAATCATCAGAAAATACAGAAAATAAAACAGCATGATTAATACAAAAGTCTCAGCTCAAAGTGGGGACTCAGGATCAGGAAGGAGGAACAAGATCAAGGTGTTGGCATATTGGAAGACAACTGTTTATACGGGGACCTACTAGCTCTCCAAAGAGGACCTCTGGGATGCTTTCGCAAGCTGCCCGCTGCTCTAGCCTTCTGATGTCATATGTCTAATGTCCTAACGGTGATGCCTAATGTTGCTCAGAAACAGAAAATTGTGTCCCCAGCTGGAACGTTCTGCCTCTCAGTTCCCCGCAGCTCACGGAACACAAAAATAAAGGCAAATGTCTGTGCAAAGGATTTTTTTTTAATTAGTGAATTTATATGAGAAACTTTACAAAGATATACAATTTAAATCACATTTAACTGTTACATTTAGCAATTCATCTCCATTCCAATGAATAAAATAACAACCATCCGAGCTATTCCAGAAAAGTGCAGAATTCAGTCAGTCTGTTCCTCTGGGTGCTGGGATGTCTGGTTTCCATTAGGCAGTAGCTGAGTCCAGTTCCCTGCCGATGAGCTTCTGAGGAGAAAGCAGACAGGAGAGAGGCTGCCAGGCTCACAGAAGGGCACACGCACAGGATGGCAATGTGCAAACCCACCCACAAGGACCAGCCATATTCCCTGCATCGCCAACGCGGCCAAATCCAGCTGAGATATTAAACAGAGTCCATGGTGACAGGAAGCCAAGGCAGCCCAGAGCCAATGCGTTGGGTCTAATTGAAAAGGCCTTTGGCCGGGGGCACGAGAGGCAACAAGTGCAGTCCTCTGCGAGGGCAGAGCAACTCCTTTATCCTCTTCCTCTGCGGTCCTGGCAACCGCACTCGCTCCAGCCCAAAGAAATGCTGAGGCTGCAGGATGGCTGTGACCCAGGGTTACCATTCATAGAGGGCAGGAGGAGGAAGGGCTCTGTGAATTTCCTCTCGGCTTCCCATCTGGCAGGGAGGCAACAAAGCCTGTGGCTGTGGGTTCTCACTCACTTTTATAAACATCAAACGTGTGTGCGCCCCTCCAAGCCAGGCCCTGGGCAGCACACAGTGGGGACATGCAAAGCATACAGCCTGGGCTGCCCTGCGATAAGGTCAGCCTCCAAGACCCAGGCAAGGAGGGAAGGGGAGCAAGGAGCCCCCCAAAACCAGGAACTACCACCTGCTGGTTGGACTGGACTGTGGTGGGATTGGAAACAAGAAACACCCTCCCCACCCTCAGGAATTCTAGTAGGGGAGCAAGGAAGGAATGCAAACAAATACTTCTGAGCCAAAGCAGAACGTAAGGTGCCAGGAGTACTAGCAAGCACAGAAATAGCAGCGGGGCATTTGAGCTGGGTTTTAAAGCATAGGAAGAATTTCGACAGAGCAGAGAGAAGAGAAGAGAAGATTGGTGTTCCAGCCAGAGGGAGCAGTGTCTGCAAAGGCAGAGAGGCAGGATGTTCAGAACATACCAGACTGGGTGAGCAGGTGAGGACAGCTGGAGGGAGGCTCTGCAGGGCCAATGTGCAACACCAGGTCAGAGCGACCAGTGGTGGGAGGACCCTGAGAGCCAGGCCAGGAGCTGAGATGCAGTCGGTTCATCCATCAGTCATTTTTGAGTGGGGGTACAATGAGGTCAGAGCGGCGCTTTGGGGGATCTCTCTGGCAGCGTCCATGAGATAAGACAGACAAGTCCAGAGGCAGGAGATGGGGCCAAGGCTGTGGCAGTGGTCACCCAGGGGGGAGGGACTCCTGACCAGGGGTTGCAGCAGAGGAAAGGAGGGCTGGGGAGAGGGAAGAGCTAGACACAACTCAAGTTTCGAGCACAAAACACTGAGAAAATAGGGACACAGGAGAAAAATAGGAAGGCAGAAGGTAAGGCCACCCGTGGGGAGGTTCTAAGTTGTGACAGGTGCCCAAAGGGGCAAGGTCACTGGTAGACGCACGGCTGGTGCCCCAAAGGGAGGTCAGGGCAGGGGACAATAATGACACTCATCTGTACAGCACTTTATTTACATGATCCCCTGACACGCTCGTGACACCTGATAAGGTCGGCCAGGCAGGTGAGTGATGAGAAAACAGGAAGTGCAGATGACAGGCCAAGGGCATGTGTATGTCAGACCTAGAGCCTGGGTGAGCTCCCGGGTCTGGGTCTAGTCCAGCAGCCTCTTCCTTTCCTGATTTAAGGAGACTTGTTCAGACCACACAGAGGGGTTGGTCAGCCAGTCATTCATTCATTCGACAATTTTTTTTTTGAGCGCCAGGTAGTGTTCTAGGTGTTGGCAATCCACTGGTTAACAAAAGAGATGGATGTCCCTGCCATCAGGGAGGGTACATTCTAGTACATGGTAGAACAGAAAGAGACCAGCTGGGCTTTTGGCAGTTTTCCCGGAAGCCCAGAGAATTCCCCAGGAGAAGCCCCGCAAGGCAAACCTGTGCCTCACAGATGAAAGCTGTTCTGCTACATCTATCATTCTAACTCACGCTGGAAGCGTGTGCAGTCTTAGCAGATGGTTTTCAGAACAAGAGCAGAGGAAAGCATTGCCTAGAATGAGCGCTTAACACATAGGCACAAAGGCTACCTCTGGTCAACCTGTAGGGAGAAATGTATCGTTCTTCTCTCTCTGTTCTCTTTGCCTTGTATTCAAAACTTGCCCGTGAAAGTCTCTGTTCTTCACTAAGCACCAACAATTGATGTCTACGAAGGAGGTCTCCAGGACACCTGTGTTTACAGCAGCACTATTCGCAATAGCCAAGTGTCCACCAACAGATGAATGGATAAACAGAACGTGTTCTACCCCGACAATGGAACCGTATTCAGCCTCAAAAAGGAAAGGCCCCTCTGACACATGCTACAACATGGACGAACTTTGAGGACATTCTGCTAAGTGAAAGAAGCCAGACACAAAAGAACAAATATCATATGATTCTACCCATACAAGATCCCTCGAGAGGTCAAATTCACAGAGACAGAAAGTAGAACGGGGGTTGCCAGGGGCTGGGGGGAGGGGAAATGGGAGTTATTTAATGGGCACGAGGTTTCAGGTTAGAATGATGGGGAGAGTTCTGGAGATGGTTGCATGGCAATGTGCATGTGCACTCTCCACTTAAAAATGGTTAAAATATAAATGGTAAATTTTATGTATGTTTATTACAATATTTAAAAAAGAAAAGAAGGAAAGAAAGGGAAATTTCCAGGCTGCCAGGAGGAAAAAGCGAATCTCTTCCCTTGTCTGGTCCTTAGTGTCATCATCTTTAATAAGAGGGGCCAGACTAGAGGCTGCCGGGTCTGCAGTCTAACGTTTCCATGGCAACCACAATAAGCAGCTGCCTGGCGGGCAGGATCTCACCCTCCTGGCCTCCCCATCCCCCCCCCCCATTCTCTAAGCTGTCACACAGAGAACTCACATTTGTGTCAGGTCTTGCGCCTCTCTCTGCATCTCGCGCCACCACCCAGCAACGCTGAAGCTCAGCTGTCCAAGCCTGCCCTGCCATGGTTTGTCTCCAGGCAGCCACACACGCCCTTCTCGCCACGCCAGACCCCCTCCTTCCTCCTCTCATACCCGCCCCCGACCTTGTTTCTTTTCCAGTGCCTCCTCTTCCTGGCATTCTTCAGGGCTCAGCTGGAACGTCCCTGACTCCAGGGAGCCTTCCTTTTCCTGACTGCCCAGATGATGTTACACCCTCTGTTGCACACTCCTGAGGTACCTTGCCTCCTCCCAAGGAAGACAATCACAGAACAAACCACCGTGAGCATGAGAAATTTCAGGCTGTGGAGAAGGGAGGGTCTTCCCAGATGCCTTTTATCTAAATCAGAGAGATGCTTGCAAGCACCAACTTTGGACGCAGAACCCATAGGATTGGAAACCCCAGATCCCGGGCTCTGCAGCTGGGTGCCCTGGGGCAACGTACTTAACTGTTCTGAGTCTTGCTTTCCACTCTGTAAAGCTGGGATCAAATTTCCTACCTCTCCAGGGTGTTGATAAGATAAAGGGTGGTGGCATAAGAAGAGACCCCATCCAGGCAGCTCTGGACTTGGGCCACTTACCCACCTGTGTGTCCTCACCCCTTCCTACCCAGACGCCCAGATTTCGGCCTGCACCCTGCTTTCTCTCCAGCTAACTTCCCACGCTGCAGCCGGAGCAGCTTTGTAGAATGCATATGCCACAAGCCCCTGCTCGCTTCTAGCGTACTCCCTTAATTCAGGATAAAATCTGCATTCATGGCTGGTTCCCCACTGACCTCTCACGTCCCTCTACTGGCCCCTGTGACCTGAGTTTCAGCCGCGGTCTCCGGCCTGAGAGTCTGTGCACACACGTCTTCTTTGAAAATGAAACACCATGTCCTATCCCACCCTTCTTTGCCTGGCAACACTTGTCCTCTTGTCACCTCTTCTGTGAAGCCTCCCCTGCCCCTGCCACCTGCATGCACGGCCATCCCTTATCCCCCCGTGGAGCCCAGTGGTCTTCATTTTCCTGGCCCTTATTGATTGCATTTTTTGGTGTGCATTTAAATTTTTTTAATTTTGGCTTTAGCAGCTTTATTAATGTATAATTGACATACAATAAACTGCACAGAAATGTACAATTTTATACATTTTGACACACGCACACACCAGTGAAAGAATCTCAATCAAGATATGAATTTATCTATCACCCCCCAAAATTTCCTCCTGTCCCTTGGTAATCTCCTCTCTCTTTCTCCCCTCCCTCTCTGTCATTTGCAGGCGACCACTGACTGGGTCTCTGTCACCAGACATTAGTTTGCATTAAATGTAATCATACAGCATGTATTTTTTTTTTTGCCTGTTTTTTTTTTTTTTTTTTTTTTTTTTTTACTCAGCATAATTCTTTTGAGATTCACCCATGGAGTAGCAACAGTTCATTGGTTTTTTTTTAATTGCGAAGTAGTATTATAGTGCATGCATGCATATACCTCAATTTGTTTATTCACTTATCTATTGATGGGCATTTGTGTTGCTTCCTCTTTGAATGAAAGCATGCTTTCATTTCTCCTGGGCAAATACCTAGGAAGGCAGTGGCTGGGTCATAGGGCAGTATATGTTTAATTTTTTAGCAAACTGCCAAGCTGTTTTCCAAAGTGATTTTACCCTTTTACATGCTCACTGGTAGAGTATGAAAGTTCCATTTGCGCTACATCCTTTTCAACACTTGGTTAGGTCAACCTTTTTCATGTTAGCCATTGTAAGAGGTGTGAATAGTGTCTTATGATGGTTTTAAGTTGCATTTTCCTAATGACTAATGATGCTAGGCATCTTTCATGTCCTTTTTTGTTATCCATGTACCTTGTTTGAAGTGTCTATTCAAAAAAAGTGCAAAAAAGAAAAGAAATGGCAAAAGCTAAACCTGTTATATCAATTTTTTCATGAATTTAATTTCTATGTTTTAATTCCACTATGTAAAGCTATTATCATAATTTTTTTACATTTAAAAATTCATGGTAAAATACATGTAAAATTTAACGTTTTAACCATGTTTAAGTGTATAGTTCACTGGCATTAAGAACCGAAGGCAAGGAAAGAATAACTTCCTCTCTGCCCTTCATGGTTCTTAGTTGGGACAGACCTCTGTAACAAAAGACAGATTAACAAGAGAAAAACAAACGAAAGTTTAATAACATGTATACGTGGAAGATGCCGGGAGAAATGAGTAAATCTCAAAGAGGTGTCTTAGACAATGGGGTTTAAATGCCTTCTTCAACTGAAACAAAGAAAGGAGGATTTGGGGGAGGCCAATTAAGGGGAGATGCCCAGGAAAACTACAGTAAACAGGGCTTGTTACACAGATTTAGGTCCTTGCATGGTCCTGGGATAAGAATCCCTAGGGATTTAGAATCACACTCTTCCTGGTATTGAGACAGCCTTGAAATGGAGATTTCCTGTATAGATCTAAATCTCCCTTACAAACGGTAACTTCTACTCTGTTTTCAGAGCTTCTCCTGTGTCTGCAGTTTCTCAAAATAATCTTTAAGCCAACGAGGCGTATTTTGGGATGGCATACTCCATTCGTCTACACTATACTCAACGTTGTTGTGCAATTGTCACCACCATCCATCTCTAAAACATTTTTATCTCCCCAAACTGAAACTCTGCAAGCTTAAACAATACTTCTCCATTCCCTCCCTCCCCCCAGCCCCTGGCAACCACCACTCTACTTCCTCTTTCTCTGAATTTGACTACTCTAGGTAGCTCATATAAGTAGAGCTATACAATATTTGGCCTTTTGTGACTGGCTTATTTCACCGAGCATAGAAAGTCCCTCAAGGTTCATCCACATTGAGGTGTGTGTCAGAATATCCTTCATTTTTAAGGCTGGATACTATTCCCTTGTATGTCTCAGCTATTAATACATTCTGTTTGTCCATTCATCTGCTGATACACACTTGGGTTGTTTCTACCTTGTGGCTATTGTGAATAATACTGCTATGGACATGGGTGTGCAAATATTTGTTCAAGTCCCTTATTAATAGAAGTTTTAATTTTTTAATTCATTGTCTTTGTTAATGGAAAAGAAGCCAAAGTCTGTAAAATAATTTAAAGAGGTTTATTCTGAGCCAAATTTGAGGACCATGGCCCCAAGCCATGCCCAAGAAACCGTGAGCAAGTGGACTCACTGTGGTTGGGTTACAGTTTGGTTTTACACATTTCAGGGAGACAGGAATTATAGGTAAAGTCATAAATCAATACATGGAAGTGTACACTGATTTGGCCCAAAAAGGCGGGACATCTCAAAGCGGGTCTTACAAGTCACAGGTGGGTTTAGGGATTCTTTAATTGACAATTGGCTGAAAGAGTTAGGCTTTGTCCAAAAGACCAGGAATCAGTGGCAAGGAATGCTTAAGATAAGGGTCTTCTATCTTTCCTGTGACGCAATACCAGAATCAGGTTGGGAATCAAACCACATCATAAAAAGCTGTTTACTGAGATTTTATGATTTGTAGGAGTGACTCAGTAGGCTCTCTTAGAAAGGAATGTTTGGGGGCAAAGATCAGAGTTCAGTCCTCACCTTTTATCAATTGTATCTCATTGCTGACAACAGTGCTTGACACATAGCAGCCACTAATTATGAACAGCCAAATGAACCACTGAGTCAGTGAATTCAACAGCAAATCCCAAACTCTACACCAGCTCAGAGACAGAGCTGTGTCATTTGTCCTCTGGGCACTAGTCTAGGTCTCCCAATGCCAAGCTGCTGAGTCAGTCAAGAAACTGACTCTTTGGACCCCGTTCAAGAAGTTAGGAAAACAAACACTTCCCCTGCCTTTGTTTGTCACCCTTGCCTTAGATTGTGGTCTCGTGGGAGGCCCAGCTCCCTGCAATTTCTGGGTGAGTAACAAGGTGGTAACCTAAGGTGAGCACAGCTGAGGCTACTCAGAGAAGGAATTCTTTGCTCTGAGGCATCTGGGGACCTGCTAACTACATTCCAGACCGTCCAAGTAATGACAATATGACTGTAACTAACATTTTCATGTGCTTACTCGGGCACTTTGTAGGCAGAATCTCATCCAACTGTTACACCAGCCTGAATTAGGCACTGTAAGCCCCCCACTTTTCAGGATTAAAACAAAGGCACAGAGAAGTTAGTTAACTTGTCCCTGGTCACCCAGTTGGCAAATGGCAGAGCCGGGGTTTGAATCCGGGCACGCTTGACTCTAGCTCCTGCCAGGCAAGAGAAAAAGGCACAACAAACCACCCAGGCTGACAGCAGTTTCCAATAACTTAGGGTCCTTTTAAAATGAATTTTTTTCTAAATGTCAATAATAAATATGCATTTCATACATTTTGGAAAAGACATACATTTTTTAAAGAATCACATAATCCCACCCAAAGAGATAACCGCTGTTAACATTCTAGAGTGTTTCTTTCTAGTGGCTTCTCCAAACTTAGTTAACTTAACGAGTGTCTTTATTCTCTTAAGAAAGAGGTATCAGCACCACCATCTTGGTACACCTGCCCCTGCCACCCACTCCTCCTGTGTTACTCTCTTCCCTAGGTCCCCGACGCACTCCTGCTAGGTGATGCAACAAAAATGCAGATGTCAGCTTGTAACACCAGTGATGGCAGCTGACCTTGTGTGCACACCATGTGCAGAAACGGTGCCACAGTTGACATACATTACCTTACGTAGTTCTCCTGGCAACTAGATCGTGCCACAACCATTATGATGCTCATTTTACTGATAAGGAAAACTGAGACTTGGGATTTAACAAGCTGCTCTTCCTCTTCCTTTCCTGAATAATTCAGTCCTAAAGTCATTTGGTGAAGCCTAGAAAGGTAGGTGTCCATATGGGAGTGTCTAGAGGGGGTTATCAGAGCCCTGACTTCACCCCCAGCAGGGTGAAGAGGATGTTCGCATCAGTGTAGAAAGGCCACTCAGTTCAGTGGGGACTCAGGACTGGGTGTCATAACCCAAGCAAAGCGAGTCCATGCAGAAAGGGGGCAGTGTGGGTATCAGAGACCAAGAAGGGTGAGCAGGGAGATTTGCGTGTGAGTCGGGGGCTGGGGCCCCAACCAAGTGAGGATGGTGTCAGTGTGGGGGAGGGGAACAGGTGGCAGAGGGAGTGATCAGTCAGTAGACACACTACAGGTAATGCAAGCCAGGTTGCTTCCTGTTGGAGAAAGGAGTTACAAATGAAGAAAGGAGGAAACGAGAATGAATCCTGTGGTGTTTGTTGGGAATTGGTGGTATCAGTGTGAGCTCGCTATTTTCAATAGTACAGGAGGGATAAATACAGATGTACAGGTGTGAACGTATCTCCATGTATATCCCTAGCTCCGTCCACTGAGAGGGCCTGGGAGTGGCAACACCCCAACCGTAGTGAGCACATCTACACCCAAATTTTAGTTCTTAAATCCATCATCTGCTAAAAATATTCACTGCTCCTAAGACAAATGGCTAGTTCAAGAAGGGGACAACATGTGCCTAGAATATTCTTATACTACTGTCATTCTTATAATATTCTTAAAATAAGTACAGAAATGCTCAAAGATTGATGGAGACAATTCTAAAGGGCTCCAACTGGCCACATGGAGGACAATTTGAGTATCAAAACAAAAAACTCCAGTAACAGATTACAAGCTATGGAAGAAAATAAAAATCCATGATTCCACACTGACATAAAGAAAAAATATTTAGAAAGTTTGGGTCAGGTGCGGCGGTTCACACCTGTAATCTCAGCACTTTGGGAAGCTGAGGTAGGATGTGAGAACAAATCTGACGTGTGATCCAGGACCAGATCCTTCGCTAGACAGGACATTATTGGAACAAATGGTAAATCTGGAACAGGAAGATCAGGTTGCAGTGAGGCATCGGTGTTAATTTCCTTACTCTGACGGCCCTGTCGTGCCCATGCGGGAGGAGGGCCTTGTTTGCAGGAAATACGTGGTAAACATTGGGGCAAGAAGTAACATCAAGTCAGCAAGTAACTCTCAAAAGCCTTGGGAGAAAAAAGCCATTTTTGTTTTACTTGCAACTTTCCTGTAAGTTATCAATTGTTTCCTTAAAAAAAAAGAACATGTCCAAGGTACTCCAGCACCTGGAGTAGAGGGGGTGGGAGTCTCTTTAAGGTGGCTTCTAGGTCCTTTGGATGTCCCCATCAATCTTTGAGAACTTCCTTTGAGAATATTCAAGGCTCTTCTTGTCCCCCCCTTGCACCAACCATTTGTTTCCGCAGAGGAGGGGAAGATGCTGGCGCATCACAGAACACTATGGCAACAACAGAATCGCCCCCGGATGCAACATGCCACGCTCCGACCCAGCAATGCCTCGATTGTCTGTAGGCCTGGCTTCCTCATTCTCCTCTGATCGCCATGTGCCCAGCACTGGCACCTAGATAATCTGAGTGTGACAGCGAGGTCTGTGGCGGCGTAGCATGTATTTAATAAAATAGCTGAGGCACATGCATGACGGCCATCCATACGTGGCATCGTGCGGCACTGCTCAGAACAAAGAAGCCCCTCGTCCTGGCCCCTGGGGCCTGTGGGAGAGGACAGTGAGGTCCCATTGCAAAGTGCAGAGGATCCCAAAGACCACGCCACGTGGAGCCTGTCAGCCATGGACTTGAGCCCACTGTACATGTGGCTGCCGTGGGGCTTCCTTCCTGGGAAGGATGGAGGAAGAATGGAGCCAGGCCCTTTCCTACCACGGTTGGCCAACCACAGAACAGGTGGTCAGTGTGTGTTGATTTTGCATTTCTACCCGGAGAGTCCCCTAAAGTTCACATGCCACCCCAGCCACAGAAACTGACAGTATCCTGCTCTTTGCTTCCTGAGCTGGCAGAGAGAGATTCCCGGCTTTGTGCGGCATGACAGCTCCTGGGCCCTCCCAGAGCTGGCTCCAGAGACAGCTGAGTGTGCTGCTGAGGTTTGCTGGAAAGATCTGGTCTCTTCCCACCAAAGGGGCCAGGCCTCAGAGGGCCGCAGGTGGGACAGGAGAGCTTCCCCTTCGGCTGCCCCTGACAGTGCAACTTTCTGATTCTGAGGCATTAGGATGAGAGAGAATGTTTTTTTTTTCCTTCCTTGCAGAGTCTCAAGTAACTGTTTTGTGATATGGTATTGTGGTTCGTAATAAGAACTACATACTTGCTCTTGGTCCTGTTCCTGGCACAGAGCTCCTAAAACACTTGGAATTTCCTGAGTTATGCATAACATGCCCCTTTCAACCTGAGTTTATGCTAATGAGGTGACTCTTGGAGGCTGGGGGGGGCCGGTTGCCAGAGGAACAAACCGTGTGATTAGAGGATTGGAACTTTCAGGCCTCCCAACCCCCGCTGATGGGAGGAGGGAGGGGGCTGGAGATTGAACGTAGTTACCTGGCCCATGATGTGATCAGCCAAGCTGATAAGGAGCCTCTGCAGAAGGTGGGGTCAGAGCACCCCGGTCGCTGAACACTGGGGGCTGCGGGAGGAAGCTCCAGCCACTTCCCCTTGCCTTGCTCTGTACATCTCCTCCCTAATGTAAATAAGCCTCTCCCCTGAGGTCTACCAGCCATTCCAGCAAATTATCTAATCTGAGAATGGAGTCTTAGGAACATTCGATTTGAGCTGAGGGGTCAGAAGCACAGATGACAACATGAGCTTGTGACTGGAATCCGAGGTGGGGGCGGTCTTGCCGGACTGAGCCCTTCACCTGTAGGGTCTATGCTTAACTCCAGGTAGTATCAGAATTGAGTTGGATTTTAGAACGCCCGGCTGGTGTTGGAAAATCGGTTGTTGTGGGAAAAGACCCACACGTCTACTGTCAGGAATGAAGTAGTAGAGGAGTTGAGAGTAGAGAGAAAAACACTATGTGTGTTTTCTTTACACATTTAAACACAGCTCTTCTGACACTGGATTTTCTATTAGGAGGCAATTCTTTTCTTTTTTTTTTTTTTAACAATTTTTTGTAGTTGCTGATATATTTTTGTTGTTGTTGTTGTTGAGACAGAGTCTCACTCTGTTACCCTGAGTAGAATGCCGTGGTGTCATTGTAGCTCACTACAACCTCCAACTCCTGGGCTCAAGCGATCGATCCTCCTGCCTCCTGAGCAGCTGGGACTACAGGCACGCACCACACCCGGCTACTTTTTCTATTTTTAGTAGAGACGGGGTCTTGCTATTGCTCAGGCTGGTCTCAAACTCCTGACCTCAAGTGAGCCTCCCGCTTTGGCCTCCTAGAGTGCTAGGATTACAGGCGTGAGCCACCACGCCCAGCCAGGAGGAAATTCTTAATATTTATCAAGACACTTATTTAACCTATGCCCCTAATGGATAGATACTGAGAAAGTAAACTATTAACAGAAATGAAATCATTGTAGCCTGACAGGGAGACCACAGGATGGCACCAAACAGTTGGTCACTTTGCCTCTGGTTGCCCCAGGAGCATCAGGCATCCTGGCGTCTCTCATCTCCTTCCTCCTTCCTCTCATCCTCCCATGGGCCCTCCATCTCGTCACAGCATCCAGCCAGAATCATGAGCCCTGGCTCGGGGCAATGGTGCAGTTCCACCTGGTTTTCAGGCTGTAGCTGGAAGAGACACAGATCTGGCAACCTGTGTTGGGGGGTGGCAGCGGGGGTATAACGTAGAAGAAAATGGACCCTTCTTGGCTACTTCAGGGTGGAATTCTAACAGACACACCTCTCTCGATGAGGTAGTTTTGTTCAATAAATGGCCACGGTAATCTTTCCCATCCTGCAAGCCTTGTGCTATGACTCTTGCCATTGCCTCTATAAATCAATGGACCCCACGTCCCTCCTGCTGAGGCCTGGCTGGCCCTGTGCCTTGCTTTACTCCACAGAATGCGGTGGAAATGACAGCGTGTGACTTCCAAACCTTGGCAAGAAAATGTCTGTTTTTGTCCTACCGGAACCCAGCAGCAGAGGACTGGCCCACAAAAAGGATCGTTTCTCCGTGGAGAGGAACCGAGGAGCTCCAGCTGACAGCCAGCGCTCCTGGCCAGCCATGGCAGTGAGGCCGTCCTGGACTTCCCCATCTGGGCTCCCATCTGACATTAGCCAGGCAAGTGGCCCAGGTAAGAACGCACAGCCAAACTGCCCACCTGAGCACAGTCCAGATGGCAGATTCATAAGCAAAGAAACGGTTGTTGTTTGAAGTCACTAGGTTTTGGGGGCTAGGGGTTTTTAACCTGCAAAGATAATTAAAAACTTGCTAAAGCCAACTCCTTTTTCGGGCCCAAATCTAATGTGTTATTATACTAATGCCTTTTCCCCATCTTACCAAGAACCTGTCTTATCATTCGAGCTTGGTATGAGGCAGGGCCCCAGGAAGGGTGAGATAAATGTCCTATCTCGGGAAGAGGGTAAGGGGAGAAGGAAGTGAATTCAACCTACCATGGTTATATCTGTGAGTACTGAGTGAAAGCCTGAAATACACTCAACATTGGTTTGAGTGCTGTGGAAATATAAAGATATTAATATATCTCATAGCATCTCCGCCATCAGGAAACTTAGGTTCCAGAAGAGAAGTTAAGACTCATGAACCTAAAAATGGCAGGTAACTTAGGATCACGTGTGTGAAATGACTGTGAGTGCTATGTGAACTCACAGGACAAACCTTAAGGATGGGAAGGATTGATTGAAAAGGGAGAGATTACTTTTAGGTCTCCTGAGTGTAGGCATAAAGGCATAAATAAGCTCTCGGAATGTAGATGAAGGCGGCTCTCCCAAGCCATTCCACTGCCCTTAGTGGCCACTGGAATGTTTCAGTGACATGAGAGCCACAGCAGCATTACCTAAAGCTCTGCCCAAAGACAGTACCTCTAGGAATGAGCCTGTCTTCAAAGCAGGGCCCCCTGGAGTAGGAAACAAGCCTGGAGCCAGGTCCAAAAGGGCGTGGCTGACTGGTGCGCTCACAAGGAAAGAAGGTGTACACGCTTGTTTGCATTTCTGGTTGTACTCTGTGGCTCAGCCACAAGTAGCTCCATCAATCAAGATACTTCCCAAACCACAGTTCCACATTTGGCACAAATGGAAGCTTCCCCTGCCCTGGCCAGTGTCTGGGGCTGTCACAGAGCCGCACTCTGTCCCCAGGGAACCCCAGTGTGGTGAAGTCTCTCTCTGGGAAGGGTTGGCCACATCTCTCCAGCTTTCCTCCTCCCCTCCCTTTAGGGGACCCCACCTTTCCTGCCAGGCTGCCTCCTGGGTCCTCTGTGTTGCTTCACCCATACCAGGGCACTGATCTCACCAGCTGGCCGCACCTACGCCATCCCACAGAAATGACATTCCCGCCCACCAACTGCCTTGATTAGGGAGGAACCGTTTAAGATGGCACCTACCCTAAGGGAAGTTAAACAGCCAATGTCCTCGCTCCCAAATTACATGTGGAGAAACTGAGTCACCAGTGACTTACCATGGCATGCTCACCATTTCAGTGACTCAGCAAGGTCAAAATCCCACAACACGTAGCCCACAAGCTGTGTGCCTTCAGGCACGTCACCCTGCTCTGTGCTGTGTCGTTGACATGGGACCTGGCTGGTGCAGCAGTTGTGCCTATAGTTCTCCCGTGGATCTGCCGTTCAGACCTTATTATGTTGTGGCCATTAAAGCTGGAATCCTGGCCGAGGGTGGTTCTATCTACCTAGGAGAGAGACACAGCCACCCAATGTGTGTGTGTGTGTGTCCCCACTCTGAAACAGTATCAGTAAGTTCCCTCTATCGTGATAAGAATCCCTAACAAAGAACCAGCAAGTCTTGTGCAGACCCAGTCTGTAAGGGAATTCTTATTCATCCCCAAAGGCACCTGTTCTGTGTGACTCTTGTCTGATGAGCTTGGGAAGTGTCAGCTAGTGGGGAGCCTTACAAGTTGACCTCCTCCTTCCAGAAGGAGAAGGGACCACAGTTATTCGGCAGCGCCCTGCTGGAAACAGCACTGCAGTTTCCCGTGTATTGTAACTCTTCGCGACACCGAGATGGTGCCCCACTTGCAGATGAGGACGTCGAGGCTCAGAAAGGCCACCTCGCAGGCCGCACGGAGGTGAGGGCAGAGAGGCCTCGCACCTGGCGGGCGGCAGACCTTCTCCTCTCCCCTCCTGTCCACGTGCCCTCGCCTCCATCACCTCAGTCCCCTCGTGGGGCGCCCACCTCTCCCCAGGCCAGATCATCCCAGCTTTCAAGGTTCACATCGACCACCCGCCTCCAACCCGCGGTGGGGCCCCATCCAGGACCCCTGCAGCGGCCTCTCTGTCAGAGTCCTGGGGGACCGGGTATTCATGCCGTTTCCACATCCCGCGCACCCGGGACCGCAGGGAGCACGCGGTCGGTCCTCGCTCCAGGTCACTGAGTGTCCCCCAGCCCGCCAACCGCCACCGAGCGCCGGGACACGGCCCCGAGGTGCGGGGCAGGGCAGGGGCGGCTGTGAGCAGGGACTGGGACGAATGAAACGCCCAGAAACGTGCCGTGTTCGCAACCCGCGCTCGGCCACTGCGCGCAGCCAGGGATGGGGCGGCTGGAACCGCTCCCGGGCCACGCAGCCCCCCACAGCTCGGGCGCCTGCTCTCCCCCAGGGGGCCAGTGATCGTTCCCCAGGGACACTGGCCTCCGTGGCGGGGAAGGACCCCCAGCTCCCGCCTCTCCCCTTCCGCTTGCCCCTCCCCCACTTCGCTCCGGGTCCCTCTCTTCCCTACCCCTCCCTTATTCTGTCCACACCCGTCACTGGCCGCCTCTGCTCTCCACCCCACCCTGCTTCCCTTCTCCTTCCGGTCCCACCCCTTTTCGCTTCTCTCTCCCCTCCCCACCCTGTCCCGCTCCGGCTTTTCTCAGCCCCCCATGGGCCCTCTCCTCATCCCGCCTCTGCCCCTCCAGGTCACCCCGCCTTGTCTCCCGTCTCCCGGTTCCCCGCCCCGCCCCGCGCGTCACCGCTCGTCCCACCCTCGCGGCCAATCGGGCCTCTCCTGGCCGCATCCGCCGGGAAACCTGCGTCCCTGGATGCGCTATCGAGTCCCGGGTGTGTCCACGCGGTCACGGTGTGAGCGCAGCTGCGGGGGCAGAATCGAGTCCCTGGCATGTGGCAACTCCGGGCGCAGAAGAAACCAGGAGACTGGGGCGCAGGCGGGGCGGGGGTCCACGGGTCCATGCCCTGATCTGCCAGCCGAAAAGTCGTCACGTGTTTAGCACTTTGGGACTGAGAGCACGCCTTCCTAGAAATGACCTCACTCGGGCCTCAACACAACCCAGGGAGGGTCCTATTCACAGGGGAGGGAACGGGGGCGTGGAGAGGAGAGCGGAGAGGTGAGGTGACTTGCCATGGTTGGGCTCAAGCCGTCCTCCTCAAGGCGGAGGGCAAGGTGGCCACAGGTGATGCCTCCGTCCGCCCCGCCCAGAGCCGCTTGCCTGGACCATTTTAAGTTTCCGTGGTGCCGGAGGGGAGGGGAGAGGTAGGAAGAGCTGGTGTGGAGGCGGAGTTCAGGGAAGGATGTTTAGACCCAGGAAGCCGAGGGAACGAGGTCGTCTCGGACCTTAACCTTCTGCTACAAGCGATACAAGAGGAAATCACGTTTTTAAAAGAAAGGCAAAAACAGAAAAGTCCTGGGAGATGTGATGGGAGGGCACAAACCCGCGCGCTGGCGGCGTGGAGCTCCGGGCATCCAGGGCCTGGCCGTCCTGCAGGACACACGGCTCGCACAGGCCGGTCAAAGACGCGGTAAAGGTGGGGCAGCACCGCGCTCGAGCTCCTGCCTTGGTGCCTGGGGGTCTTCGTATGAATATTTGCTACAGAGCTACATTCCTTAACCGTCAGATCTCTACAGAAAGGCCTCCCGACCCCAGCCAGGCCTTCCCCAAACCCAGGGCCAAGACAGACATTCCCTCCGGGTCTGGAATGGAGGGAACTGGGGAGAGAAAGGGGTGGACAGAGATAAAGTCTCCAGGAGTCTTAGTCCTAAAAGTGGGAGATTTGGAATCCGGGAGCTTGCTGGAGTTTCTCCCAGCGAGGTCAGGGAGCAACTGAGCTATCAGTGGGTTCGTGCAGGTGTGGGTTGACCTGCCATCACGCTGGGGGAAACTGCCGCGTGGGTCTCTTCGTCGTCTCCACTTGTTAACAACAACAAAAAATTGCTAGATCATATAGTAATTCTATGTTTAATTTTTTGAGGAACTTTCATGCCGTTTTCCATAGTGTCTGTACCATTTTACATTCCCACCAGCAATGCACGAGAGTTCCAGGGGAGATGTCTCCAGAAAAACAGAAAAGGAGGGGAGAAAGGAAGGAACCTGCAACAAGGTCAGGTCAGTTCCACATAGCTCAGGTAGACTCAGCTGCGAGGCATGCAGAGACCTCAGGGACGTGGGTGGTGGGGAAATGCAAGAGGCGGCCAGACCCAGTCAGGGCTGCAGGACTGGGCTCAGGTGTGGGCGAAAAGCATACAGCCTGGAACATCCCAGAGGCCGTGGTGAACCACCAGGAATTGATGTAGGCAGGTAACCAAGAAAGTGCAAAGTTGTGAGGGCAGGGAGAGGGCCCTGCAGCAGAGGGGGGTTCCCAGGTGACAGACACACTGACAGGCAGCTGATTTTTAGGCCAGGTGAGTCAGGACAAAGGTAAAATGGCCACCGCCTCCCTGTCCTGCCTGCCCTACCCACCCCTCCATGGGCTGCCTGCGCACCTGCTGACCTGGCAGCCTCCCCGCACCGTGCAGGGTAGAGGAGGAGGAGGAGGAGGAGGGGCAGGAGAGAGGCCTGGGGAAACGAGGTGAAAGACACCCGGCCACCAGACTGCACTGTATGAAGGAGACGCTGTGCCTGACCCGGGCCGTTGGCAGGCCGCCGCGGTGTGACCGACAGAGGGATACAAGGCTGACGCCTGGCCTCAAAGGGCATCAGCTCTGCAGTGCGGCTAATGTGGGAACATTTCCCGTCTCTCAAGCTAAACCTTAGCTTTCCTTGAGACCAAACCCTGCTGGGCCGCAACCCTTCCCCATCTCTCCTGGCTTCCCTCTCTCCACAACAGCTGTTTCCCTGGAAGGCTCTTTCAATAACTCATTTTCGTGTATGGCTGGGGTCTGCTTCTGCAGCCTTGATCTAAGACAGCATGGTGCTTTCAATAAACAAAAGAAAATGTCTCCAAGGGATGAATGTATGAGAGCAGACGTGTGTGGGCGGTCACTGTAAACCAGGGGATAAAGGAAACTCAACATTTGTTTGAAAAAAGAAAAGACTACAGAAGTCCATGTGTGGGGGAGGGGAGCAGAGAAAGACCAGCTTCCTGTTTGTCCCTGCAGGGCAGGACACTGAGCAGTGTTTTGCCTGGTTCATTTCCAAAGCGTTACAGGGCGGCTGAGACCTTCCGCAATAGGGATCCTCCCATCTTCCCAGCCAGCCCTGCTCAGTGAATTACCTGATGCGTGCTAATAAGTAGGTCCTCTTTTTGATGTAGCTGTCTTAAAATCTACATGAAAAGGGAACAGTCAATCTCCAATAATGAGTGGGTCCTTTTCCTTTTTGAGACAGACTGATCTGTTAACAGTTCAATACAAAGACAGCTACGGAGGCCAAAATCACCCGGTCACGGTGGCCACTGTAGTTCCAGCAGCGAGGACCTGGGCAAAGTCATGCCTAATAAAAATCTGCTCACGTGCTGTTCTCAGGCACGTCCGTCAGCTATTCTGGTGTGCTTGTTAACAGCAAAGCTCTGAACCACTGGGACGCATTTGATTCCTGGCTCTGCCCCGTGGTGTGTATGTGGCCTTGCCTCAGTGTCCCCATTTGTCAAATCCGGGGCTGATGTATTATTAAATGCATCAATCCATGGAATTAGCTGAAAAGTGTCCAGCACACGGTAAGGGTTCAATACATGTTAACTTACTATCCTAATAAGCAACGGCTCATTCAAGGAGGGCACCTGGGTCTCCACCGCTAAGTAGCTCTACCAACCTGGGAAGAACACTCGGGCACAAGGTTTGGTAGGATGCCCACTGAAATCCTTTCTGGATCGAAAGTTGAGTGAGTTAATGACTTACTAATGTCAACTTTGAGCTCCCGAGGGAGCCAGGTCGTGTGCTGCGATTGTAACCGGAACATTTCCCTCATTTATTCATGAGACACATCCATGCTCACCAGCCAAAAGACAATGAACCCCAGGGATCTGTTTAAACAAACAAAAAAGTCAGGGGTGTTGTTCATTTTTTAAAAAGAGAGAAAAGCAGTAGGGAAAAAACTTTGAACATGTCAATATGTCCCATTGTTTTACAGCCTGTCTCTGTCCATTTTGTGTTCCTGTAACAGAACACTCGAGGCTGGGCAATTTGTAAAGAAGAGGTGGATTTAGCTCACAGTTCTGCAGGCTGGGAAGTTCAAGGGCACGGCCCTGGCTTCTGGCGAGGGCTTCCGAGCTGCGTCATAACACAGTCGAGAAGGTCAAAGGGGAAGTGGACACGTGCGGGGAGACAGAATACAGAGGGCATCTGGGTTTTAAAAACCCAGGCTCTCAGGAACAGTCCACAGGGAACTACTCCGGTCTTGCCTGACCGAGAACTCGCTCACTACCAGGAGAACAGCCCCGAGCGGTTCAGGAGGGATCTGCCCCCATGACCCGAGCACCTGCCACCAGGCCCCATCTCTCAATGCACTGCAGGTGCAATTCCAACCTGAGTTTTGATGGGGACAAACTCAAACCACATCCAAACCGTACATGGTGTATCTCTCCTCCCAGAGAGCTTAAGACCTCCCCAGCGATGAATTCTTGCCACCTCGCTGGGGCCACGGCAGCCAAGCATTCACAGTTGATCCTACCTTTTGTTTTAAGAGAGGGAGTGTTGGGTGGCAGGAGGGCCCCAAAGCCCCTGTCTTAGAGTCAGCCGCTCTTCCTCCAAATCCGGCTCCATTCCTGCCACCCACACAGCCCGAGTCCCACTCTCCCCTCCATAGCAGGACCACAGAACCCCCCTCTCAGGAACGGTGTGGGGTTTGAATGACAGAGTGCATGTATATTGGCATCCTATGGTTGCTGCGACAAATTTCACCACACACTTCGTGGCTTAAAACCACAAAAATCTATTACTTTGCAGTTCCAGAGTTCGCAAGTCTGAAATGGTCCCCTGGGAAGAACCTGTTCCCTGCCTCGCCCAGCTTGGAGACGCCGCCTGCATTCCTTGGCTCGCGGCCCCACATCCCTCCGACCTCCGCTTCCACTGGCTCGTCCCCTCCTCTCATTCCCACGCTCCTTCTGCTCCCGGTAAGGACCCTTGTGATGACATGGGCTCACCCACGTGATCCAGGGTCATGTCTCCTCCAGATGCTTACTTTTATCACCGTGGAAGGTCCCATGCCCACAGGTCCCGGGGCTTAGGAGCCAGACGTCTGTGAGGGGCCAGTACATGTAAGATACCTGAGCAGGTGCCAAGCACAGAGCTGGGGCCTCAGAAATAGCTCTCACGTGGCAGGGGACGACAGTGCTGCAGAATTAATGGGAGGGACGCGGCATCCACTGGTCAGCTATTATACTTACTGCCAGACCCTGACAGAGGGCTGGGCATTTGGAAATCAGTGGGTCACTGTCTAGGCTGATGCAAGGTGTCACACCGGGGATCAGGGAGCAGGAGGAGGGCTGCTGCCTGGGCCCGGCATGCCTTGCGCCGTCACCCAGCCTGAGTGCTGCTCAAACGCCTCTGGCCCCTCGAGGCTGGCTGGGGTCTGTTCCCTGATGGGGACCCAGATCGCCCAGCTGTCCTCAGACGGTACCATCCACAAGCGGCTGAGGCACTTCTAACTATGTAAGCTGACTCTTGGCTCAAGTTTTGTCCACAAAACTGATTAATTTGTAACCAAGGTTAAGAACTCTTAAAACCAAGTTAACCAATTCTGCCTATTTTCCCGGGGAGAAGGAGAGACACTTGAGAAGTAACTGTGGTGGCTGTTGGAGGGTCACATGGGGGCTGTGTGGGGCGGCCCAGGTGGTGGCCTTCTGAGGACAGTGTCCACAGATGAGCATGCATCTCGTCAACGTGAACGCGTTTAGGAAATAATAACTGACATTTGCCGAGCACTGGCGACTCCTGGGGGCTGCTCCACGCTCTTGACAGGTGTTAGCTCAGTTCATCCTCACCATAAACAGGCACTATTACTATGCCCCTCCTTTTATATATATGTATATACCACAACACTAGAATCAAAGAAAACATACGGTTTTTTTTTAGAGACAGGGTCTCACTCTGTCACCCAGGCTGATGTGCAGTGGCACAATCACAGCTCCCTGCAGCCTCCAACTCCTGGGCTCAAGCATCCTCCTGCCTCGGCCTCCCAAGTAGCTGGGACCACAGGCATGCGCCACCACGCCCAGCAGAAAACCCACCTTAAGACAATGATGAGATAGGATCACTTGTCTAACAAAACGGCTGAGATTATGAAGGGACAATAGCCACGTGTAGGAGTGTAGATGTGGGACACACCTGCAAAGCAACTTGGCGTGAAGTCCCTTAGGGTTCAGTGTGCCACGGGGTGGGCAGGCTTCCTTCAAGAAGTGACCTGGAGGGTAATTGTTAGTCAAGTGAAGAGGGACAGAGGAGGCGGTGAGGCAGAAAGACCAGTCTGTGTGACAGCCCGGAAGCCTGAGAGCACAGCGCCTTCAGAGACGTGGGGGAGGAAGGGGGAGGCGCCCGACCACGCTGTCCTCCTTAGGGCAAGGTCCGCGCAAATGTCATCTGGACCTCCCCAAACTGCAGCTATGTTGACATCTACCTTCGCATCTATGGCATCACACTGTTTTCTTTTCCTGTCTCTATTTATTGTCTGGAATGACCTTTGTCAAACAACGTATTGAGATATCCGATTATGTACTTGTTTCTTCCCCCTGCCCTTCGGACAAATGGCAGCAAAGAGCCCCTGGAGGGGTGCAGGTGATACAATCGGGTTTGTTCTGCAGAAAGATCGCGCTGCCTGCCGCGTGCAGAGTCCTCGCAAGGGTGGTAACGGGAGGCAGGAAGGCCCATCAGGAGGCTGCTACGTAACCCAGGGCAGGGAGTTCAAGGACCAAACCAGGGGAAGAGCAGGAGGGAGGGAGGAAAGTAGACGGGCACTGGAAAACTGCAGAGTCACAGTCCACAGGCTGGGACCCACCCAGACGTGTGGCGGAGGGACGAGGAGGGAGCGTGGGCGGCGCCCAGCCCGGGCTTGAGCAGGCCGGTGGGGTGGTAATTCCTCCCAGGGCAGGTGAGGGACAGCAGGAGGGCTTCGAGAAGTGCTGAGTTCCGTCTTAGACACGGTGAGGTCCAAGTCCTGTGAGGTACCCTCGGGAAGTCTCAGGAGACAGTACATTTTAAAGGTATTATTTATATAAACTCAAAACGGGAAGCCAAAACCTATATTGGGCTGAGGTTGCCCACACAGGGTGTTAAGGACCTGCCCACACAGCCCCAACCTCACAGCTGTGACCGCCGGGGTCCCAGAGTGGCAGGAATTAAGGCGGAGGTCCCGTGTCTGCCTGAACACGGACATGCTATGGGCTTCCCGGCGTCCCAGCACGGTGGAAGTTGAGCGCTGTCCCTAGATGAGGCTGATTCTGAGAAAAAGGCTTTCACAAATATTTTATAGGATCCAAAAACTATAATAGAGTATCTTCTGTAGAGACCTTTCTGGGATCGGTCTTCCCTGCGTCCCAACACGGAAACCACTTCCACACAGATTGGAATCAGGGAGGGTGTCTTATAGGAAGAGGCCATTTTTTTCTCTTTGTCATATATGTTGGAAAAACTTTGTTTATGGTATTTTTCATACGCAAGTTTAATTTTTTTTGGTGAGCAAATGTAAGCCATCAAAATATTCTCCTTAGGATTTTTAAGCATGGGGCTCCCAATGTTTGACGAACCCCTTTTTCCTTTGTTCTTTATGAATCAGTTCTGAAGATCATATAAGATCTAGAACTCACGAGGACAAGATGGAATCAGCAATATCTTAGGCAAAAGATTCTATTTTCTGCCTAGCCAGGCTATGGTTTATTGCCACCATTATTTTAAAATTCAGTGTTACATTTATTTTAGGGATATCACATTTATAGGACACTGTGTCCTTTAACACTTCTCGAGAAAAAAAATCTCTCAGACATCACTCATCAGAACTATGGCTTGGTTTTAGATTTTTGGACGGTGTGAATGATGTACTGGATTATGTTTGCCCCTTTGCATTGGACACTAGGATGCTCAGATCAATTACTTTTTATCCTTCCTTTGACAAAAAGTATATCTTCATAAAGCGTGCATTTGGGGAATTAATAATTATTTGCTCTGACTTTACATTTTTTTCTTCTTTACTTCTTTACCTTGCTTTCCAATTTATCTTTTAATCTTACACTCATCTTTGCTATGGCATATCAAGTCCTTTTTGAAGGGGATTGGAAAGAAAAAGAATGAGAAAAGGTGGAAGAGAAAGAGGAGAGAGGGAGAGATGGAGATAACCATGAAAACATGTACTTAGCCATCGGATTAATTATTTACATTACAAAACTACATGTAACTTCACTGGGGGTTCCTTTGTGTGTAGTAACACTGACATTTTCATTTGCTTGATTAAAGAACAGTTCCTCGTGTGCATAGTATCTCTTCAGCTCGTCTTCCGTGTGCAGTGAATTTTATCTGCATGCTAACATAGAGACAACCACCCCAGCCCAGCAGCGTCTCCAGTGTGAAGTCAGCCACCTGCACAGCCACCTTCGTCAAGATCCAGCCCGGCCCCGCCTGTTTCACTTTATTTATTCCAGCCGGTGCTCGCGGTGACGTGTTTGATACATGCCAGCTCTAGCTCTTTTACATGCGTGTTGCTTTTAATGCTCTAGGAAGAGACTGAGACCCAGAGAATTTACAGGACTGCAATAGTCACCAACAAGTCAGGGGCAATTAGGGTGGACTGTCCATGAGGTGGCAGAGGCTGGTCCTTTGAGGATCGCCTGAGGTCAGGAGTTCGAGACCAGCCTGAGCAAGAGTGAGACACGTCTCTACAAACATAAAAAAAATTAGCCAGGCGTGGCGGCCCATGCTGTAGTCCCATCTACTCGGGAGGCTGAGGCAGGAGGATCGCTTGAGCCCAGGAGTTGGAGGTTACAGTGAGCTGTGATTGTGCCACTGCATTCCAGCCTAGGCGACAGAGTGAGACTCGGTTTTTAAAAAATAAAAAATGAATAATAAACGAATATTTACAACTACATGGATTCAACACTTGCAATTACAATTCCGACACCACACCCCAGGTATAATGAGTAAGTATATATTAAGTTTGTCTGCTCCATCCTGTCTTTTTTTTGATAATTTTGTCAAGTGACTGCTATAAGCATCCAAAGCTACCACTGATTGAGGTTGTTTCCAGTTCTCCAGTCAGTATTTTGTTTTGTAAAATGAGGATGTGGAAATTTTGGGGGGCGAGGGAACTGTTCCGTATCCTGATTGTGGTGGTGGTTATGCAACTACACATATGTGTCGACGCTCACAGAACTGTCCACTACATAGAGAAAGTTTTACTTTATGTATAGAAGATAATATCTAAATTTTTAAAAATGGAGAAAATAATAAGCATAGGTTTCTCATGTGCTGACTCCGAGTTACAGTTTTGACCCAGTTGTGAAATTCAACATGTCTTTGAGCACACCCCAAATAATCCACTCTGTCTCTGGGATGGGAGATTCTGTTTGGGATAAAGAGAAGGAGAGCTTTACGTTCCAAAGCCCTTCTCCGACAGACAGCATGTGCTGCTCTTTCCTCTTCCTGTCTCCTTCCTTGTCACTGGGAACCCTGACCTGACACCCAACCTCAAATTCCTCTCCCTGATTACAAAGAACAGTTTAGCTCCCTTGGCTTAGCGTTATCAAACTCACATACCGGGCATGGTCGTAATTCCAAGCGTTGGATGTATTTGCAAACATGCCCTTAAAAATCACTTTACGAGCCCTATTTATTGGTTTCAATGGCACTGAAAGCAAGCACAACACCGTTCATTTGCCTTACGGAGCCATCAGGGGCTTGGAGCTGAGGGTACCAGAGGGAGCTTGTGCAGGCTTCATGCTTCCCTGTGTCACAGGACTTAATGTGTCAAAAGCCAAACAAAACCCTGTCCCCTCCATCCCTATTCTTTATCTTCAACATCTCCCTGTGCTGGTGAATTCATGTGTCAACTTGTCTGGGCGCCGGTGCCAGTATTTGGTCAAACATTATTCCTGGTGTTTCGGTGAAGGTGTTTTTGGATGAGCATCACATTTAGATTGGTGGACTCCAAGTACAACAGGGTGCCCGCCATAATATGAGTGGCACTCCTCAGCCAATCAGCTGAAGGCCTCAAGAGAACAAAAGAACTGAGGTCCCCAAGCAAGAGGGCATCCTGCCAGCAGACACTGCTTTCGGTTCTTTCCTGGGTCTCCTGTAGATTTTTGACTTGCGGTTCTCCGTAACCACATGAGCCGATCCTTTGTAATAAATTTCTCTCTATGTCTACGCAAATCCTATTGGTTCTGTTCTCTGGAGAACCCTAATCCACAGCCTCCTCATTAGTATTTAAATATGCTCAAATCTGTTCCATCTTAAAGTAAAAAACCCTCAAGCTCCATCCCCTCCACTTATCATCCTATTTCTTCTTCAGGGCCAGATTTTCCAGAAAGGGCCGCTCTTTTCTGTGGCTTCCCCTCTTCCCACTCTCACTCTAGCCTGGCTCCCATCCCCAGCAAGCTTCAGAAAGGGCTGTGGCTGAGATCAATGGTTTCCGCGTTGATGAAACCAACCAATGCTACGTGGTCCCCCAGTGACGTTGATCTTAGGACACTGGGCATCACAGCTCTTGAAAAACGTTCTTCTCTCCGTTTCCACGGCCTCCTTTCCGCTTCTCCTCTGTGCCCGTCCTTCATTGTCAAGTTCCCTGGGGCTCTTCCTAGACCTCCTTGCCTCTCCTGCCCTCTCCCCCTGGGTCACGTCATCCATTGTGTGGCTTTGCCTGCCACCGAGTGCTGATGAGTCTGAAGTCTCCATCTCAGCCAGCTCCCTTCTGAGTTACCCTGTGTCCGACCGTCTGTTCCGCACTTCTACTTGGTCACCCAACAAGCTGATCCTGATGTCACTCTGGACCACCAGACCTATGTCCCTCAGGAAATGCAGCCATCACCCAGAAGCAACTAGGAGTAAACTTGGCCCTTCTGGGTGACATACCCCAGCCCTCATTCGATCTTACTGATTTCACGTCCTGCATATTTCTCAATCCATCTGGTTTTTTTTCCATCTCCGCCATAAATTTAGCTCTAGGCCACTATAATCTCCTCCTCCTAACTGGCCACCTCACATCCACTCTTGTCCTTCTCCAGTTCATTCTCTAAGTTCAAAAGAGTGTTCTTTTAATAACGCTAATCTATGTCAATTGTTTTCCCATTTAACACTCTTCAATGACTTCCCCAAACTCTTGGAATAATGGCCATCATCACTGGCATGGCCTTCAAGGCCCTGCCTAACCCCTTTGCTGTCTCGCCAATTTCTCCCCAACGCTCAAAATGTCATCATTCTCGGCGTCTTTCAGTTTCTCACACATGTTGTTTTTTGCCTCAAGAGCATATACTGTTCCCTTCGCTCGGAATGTTCTTCTCCACCCTTCTCCCTGGCAGCTGCAGGCGTCTCAGCTTTCAGGGCTTGGTTTAAAGGCCACTTCCTCTGGGCCCTCATATTCACTTCAGTTACATGTTACAGGTTCTCAGAGTTTTCTTTAACTCTCCTTAACACTTATCCTAATATGCGTGAGCTTATTTATCTGTTTACTTCCCCTGCTAGACTGAAAGTTCCGTGCCTGTTTGGTCCAGTCATAGGTGACACTTACCTTTCCTTTTGGCCACTGAGAATGTGAACTTCTTTCTACGCCAGAAGAATCAGTTGATGAATCTCGGAGGTGGCAGCAGGAAGGAGGAAGACCATCCCATCTCCCCTCACGTTCCAAGCCTCTCCTGCAGGCAGGACATTAGCAATCCCCGAATCAGACACGTCCATAGGGAATTCTGGCTCAAGAACTGGTAACACAAGAGGAAAGGGCTGGGAAACTCACTTCTCTGCACCCGGCGGGAGGAGGAAGGGAGTGCTCCAGGGTGGGCTCCCAGGACAGAAGCGGCTTTGGTGGCGGCAGCGGCAGGGGCTGCAGAGTGAGGTCCTGGGAGGAGCGTGGGGCTGATGTCCGGTGGTCTCCATCCTGTGCAGTGGCTCCGCGGACCTCATTCCGTCAGCTCGTAATAAAGTTTTTCACAGACTCGTACGTACATCAGCGTGAGACCACACCAAAATCCACTGGTCAGAGGTGACTAATACGACAGCTAGAAGTCTGGCGTCCCATCAGAGCCCCCGACATGCAGCACGTACACAGCGAATATTTGCTGGCTAAAAGACTGCATGAAACAGAGGAGTCATATGTGCTTCTGTGGACTGAAGCAGATCCCTTACTCTTACACAGAACTGATTTTTAAAACATCCATCTTTCATTTAAATGGCAAAAATTACAAACGTGAAACCGAAGTTTGGAAAACACTATTCATTGATATTGGAAATTTCCTTAAGACTGTGCTCCCTGCATTAATACACGATTTCTTTTCCCCACTAAAAAAGAAAACAAATCACATCCACCAAAGAACAAAAAGGTGACCCAGCAACCAGGGAGAGGGCATGACGTGAAAGGCAGTTCCCTCTGAGGTGAGGGTTACCCGGCTGTAGACACAAACCCAGAGGAATTCGAAAGCTGCTCTGTGAGAAAGAATGCGGGGCAGAGACCTGGTTCATTTGAATTTTCTCTTCCACAAAACCTCAAATGGGTGTTGCAAGGATTAGAGAAGGTAAGAGCTCTAAATGCAAGGGCCGGCCCGGGGTACGGGCTCCCTCAACGTTCGTGTTTCCTTCCTCTCCGCTCTCCTCGGCGCTCCAAACGGGTTTGTTTATTAACTCGCGCGGCCCACACAGCACTGTTGAAGAAACCAGCGATACTGACAGTTTTTTTCAGGCTCTTCTCACTCTGACTTACAGCCCCCCAAATATGGATTCTTTGGCAGGAACATTATAGCACTTAAAAAAGCACAGATGATATGAAAATCAACTTTCAGAAATGGCTGAAATGCATATGGATCTTTCACGTTCAGATTTATTCCTAACACTGAATCTGGTAATGCCCAAATGGATAGCTCGAAGCTCGAAATCTATCTTTACACGAGGAATATGAGTGTTGCCAAATATACAGAGATCAAAATATGCCACGCTCACAACACTGCCTGGCGTTCGGTCCAGTGCTGTTATTTCCCGGGTTTGCCATTAGAACCGCTGACAAGTATTTACGAGACTATTAATTACTGCAGTAGTTAATGTTTTGGTTGGAAGCTGTGATTTTCAGGATATAAATTGATACTAATGAATTGTTTTGGAAAAATGAAGAAATCCAAGATGCTTGATTTAAAAAAGAAAGACTGGTGCCTAGAAAGTGCTTTTGCTTTCGATTGGCACCCCAACTCTGTAATTTATTAATAGTGTGGTAGGGGCAAATTATTTAACACTGCGGAGCCCTGGGTCCTTCGTCTGGAAAACTATCTATTAGGACTGTTACTCTAATAGCTACCTTTGATACTCAGCAAAAAGAAAGCTCTCAACAGATTTTCTCAACGGGCAGTAGAGATAACTTACTGGGAACACTGATAAACAAAAACCTTCAGGCTCTCCACGCCTTTCCCTGTAGGCTGAATTTTAGTTCAAACACTTCCCATGTCCAGCCATCTCATTCAGGTCATCTGAGGCAACCCCAGACCGCAGACGATGTCATATGGCTAAAATTAATCACAGTCCCAAGTTTAAAGTCAGACCAGAGATCAAAATCAGTAGAATATGGGCCAGGTGCGGTGGCTCATGCCTGTAATCCTAGCACTTCGGGAGGACAGGGCCAAAGGATCGCTTGAGGCCAGGAGTTCAAGACCAGCCAGGCAACATAGCAAGACTCTTCCTCTACAAAAAAAAAAAAAAAAAAAAAATTGGCCTAGCCGGGTGTCATGGTGCAAGTCTGTAGTCCCAGCCACTTGGGAGGCTGAGGTGGGAGGATCACTTGAGCCCAGAAGTTTGAGGTTGCTGTGAGCTATGATGATGCTACTGCACTCTAGTCCGGCAACAGAGCGAGACTGTCTCAAAAAAAAAAAAAGTTTCAGATCTTGGACCATTTCAGATTTCAGATTTTTGGCTTAGGGATACTCAATCTTACCTCCAATCCCATCATTAAAGCAAAATGACCACCTGGCACTGTTTTGCTTGTGCCTGTCCTAATACAAACTTCAATAGCAGATGGGACTACTCTTTGTAAACAAGGCACCTAGCTAGGATAGGAAGAAAAGATTCTGGATCTAAGCAGAATTTTAAACAATCAGTTTTGACCCAGGTGACTTTAGATTTCAGGTCTCCATGAGTTCTACTCTTTTCCTTAATTGTTTCTTAAACATTTTCCTCTTTTCTCTCAAAAGTGAAAATTTTCACAAATTTGGCGCCATTGTATGCAACTTGCCTTAGAGCTCAATCATTCCTGAGTCCTAGGTTATCTCAAAATATCTAGCTATTCCACTTCAGGTAAATCCAATAAAACTGCTTGAAATAAGTATTTTGATGTTGAAAATAAAATTCAATAATTTTCAATAAATATTTTTAGCGTGCATTATGTGAGCAGCACTCAGTTCTGGGATATGGAGGGCAAGATATGGCACTTACCTAGAGGGGCTCGGGCTATGAAGGTTCAGCGTGACTGGCGCCAGGTGTTCCTGGGAGGTCCCAGGAGAGGCAGGCATCCAACCCTGGTGGGGGTGCGCTGTGAGGGACGTCAGGGAAGCCTTCTCAGAGGACGTGACCTCTGAGCTGAACCCTGAGAAATGAAGGGGCGAGGGCTGTCCCTGGCAGGGAGACAGCATCGACAGTGGCCGAGCATCACGGAGCATGAAGACATTTTCAGTCTGACCTCAGTGGGCAGGATAAGGGGAGGGCTGAGGCTGGAGATGGGTGGGCCTGGCAGCCGCTTTGGGGAACTTGAACGTTATCCCCAAGACAACAGGGACCCATTTAAGGATTTTAAGTGACACAGTGATAGGATCAGATTTGCATTTTAGGACAATTACTGCAGCTGCTGAGAGAAAAGTCCAGCTCTGAGTGATCCTACAAAGGGGCCGGGGCCTGAATTAAGGCAGTGGCCGCTGGGAAGGGGGTGACGCTGAGTGGTGTTCTGAAGGTGGGATTAACACGCCTCAGCAACTGGCCGCATGTATGAGTGGAGGCGAAGAGCAACCGGCCAGGTTCCGACCTGGGCAACTGAAGGGCCCCCTGCTCTATTCACACACAACATGGGAGGGGCGCCTGGGAGGAAAGAGGGAGTAAGGGGGGCGAGTTCAGGACGTGGCTGTGTGCAGGGAGGTCCGACAGGTCGCTGGCAGTGGGGGTCTGGAGTTCAGGAGATCTGGGTTGACACGCACCGACCGCAGTCCTGGGTCTCATTCCCACGTGCCCGAGGACCAGTGAGCCGCACCGTGGCTGGGCATCACTCTCCGAGCTCTTTTTCAAACTCTTTGCTTCCTTACTAACCATGTCCACAATTCCGCCTTACTCATACGAGGAGGCGTAGAGGACAGGACATTGAGTAAGTGGAGTGGAGGTAAAACCCATCCAGGTGGAGGAGATAAAGGGCTTTCTGGTTTTTGCAAAGCATTTCGAAGAATGATGTAAGCCGCAGAGGAGGTGTATCTTTTACTAAGTGGTAACCAAATAACTTGGTATGATGTTTCAAACAAATAATTTCTGATCTCTTCCCTCACCCCAAGTTTCCAATCCTGTTCTGCTTTGTGCAAACCTCCAATTTGCATTTCAAAGACTAAGAATTGACCGGAGGCTTAACCATCACCCCAAACCCTTTGAATATTATTTCAGTTATTTACAGGACTTGTTATTGTCTAACAACTTCCGATGAGCTCTGTTTTCTCAACTGGAGAAATGAGGCCTTTGGCAAAATTGTTTTTCCCTTGATTTGAATTTATAAACTGGCTAATTTCACGACCTTTATATTTTTATCACTCTAGGTAAGAAACAATACTGAATTAAAGAACGTGGTAATCTTTACAAATTCTTCCCCCCCCCAAAAAAAATTTCACTAGATTTTATAATTAGTCTACAAATGTGGTAATATCTTGAACTGCACACCTTTCATGGAGCAAAGGTACAATAAATCACTCAAGGGCTAAAATATTAATATAGAAAAGTTAAAACATCAAGAATGGGGCCTCTTTGGGAGGCTGGGAAAGGAGGATCACTTGAGGCCAGGAGTACAAGAACAGCCTGGGTGACAGAGCAATACCTCGTCTCTTTAAAAAAAAAAACAAAGAAAAGAAAAGAAAAGAAAACATGAATGGGGCCCACTGGCTTACTGAAGATTAAGCATTTGAGATTGGGAATCTCAGCTCACCTAAACCCAGAGTCTAGATTTTTCTCTGCATTCTGGTCCATCGTCTTGGTCCACTTACCAAAAGGCATAAAGCAGACATTTAAAATAAACATCCACATACTTGATCCACTACCGAATGTGAAGTGCTATTCACAGACGTCCACAGTGTCCAGTCCCAGTCCTGCTTTTTAGCCTGACCCAGAATTCGCTAACAGCAAACAGAGAATTCAAAGGTCCTCAGAGGGCACCTCATCCAGCCCCTTGGCTTTAAAAGCAAGTCAAGCTCAAAAGCATCAAGTGGACCAGGCTGCGAGGTGGCAGAGCCAGGCGGGGCTTCCCGCCCGTCCACTGGACCGAGGCGTTTGGTCGGGCTGGAGGATGAAGACAGGAGCCGTTCGAGGATTTCAGCTTTGGTTCTGGCCTCCTGGATGGAAAACAGCCCCGTCTTGCTGCAGTGTCTACCACCATCCTCCTCTTCACACAGTCCTCGTGGAGAACAGAGCCACCAGGTGTGGATTTCCTCAACTTACCACTCCCGACACATCTCTCTTCACCCCTTCTCACCCACGTCTTCGTTTCCTGGCATGAACGGTTGGGTTTGGGAACTCTCCCTTTCCAAGGTTCAGCTCCCGTCCGAGTCCCCAGTGCAGTCCCTCCACCGGCTCCAGCAGCAGGGAGTGTTCCACCGTGCCATTCTTCCTCCGCTCTGTGCGTCTCCAGTGTTTCCCTTTGCCCCTCTCCTCTGCCTCCGAACTCGCTCCTGTCTCTTTACCACGACCTAAGCAAACAGTCCTCTCCTCTTCAGGAACTTCCCCCTTGTGCTCATCACCAAGTTTATTCAGAAAAGCCAGTATTTTCTTGCTGTTCACTCTGACCCAACGCACTCTTATCCGGATCTCTCCTCTACTCCTACAGAAAATGCTCTTGCGAAGATAGCACTGATCCAATTGCCACATTCAAGGTTCTCTTCAATTCCTCTTACTTCGCCACTACACGTGACAGGGTTGGTCCCCTCCTCCTACTTGGGGGGTGGTTCTCCTAACGATACTAATTGTCTCATTCACCGTCTTGAGCTTCTCTTCTGCTCAGTCTTCAGATGCTGGACTTCACTGTTACTTGTTTTTATTTCACTATTATTTTAACAACTTCTTTCTTCGTTCCTGGTGGTCAACGTTTAAACATCATGTAACATACAAAGCACGTGTGTCTGAGCGTTTCCTTCCCACTCCAGGCCTTTCTCCTGAATTCTAGTTCTATGTAAGTGTCTGCTGGTTCTGTTCAATCAAACGTCCCCCGACACTTAATATTCAGTGCACTCAGACCTGAAACGATCTTTCCTCTCCTGTCCTCAGCTAAGGGCATCAATACGTGTACTCAGGCCAAGCACACGGGCGGGCGCACACGGCCTGCCTCCCCCTAACCTCCTCCTCCCCGGTCTGCTTCGGCTTCATCCCTCACCTGTACCCCGGCCCACCCTGCCGTCCCCAGGCCACCGCCCAGGCTGGCCCTGCTCCCTCACCTGGAGAACTGCCTGGTCTCCTTGCCTCTGCGACTCCTTCTTCACTGGATGGCGTGACCATCTAAAGCGTAAGTCTAAATCATTTCCCCGTTTAAAAAAGTAAACCCCCAAAGGTACCCCGCTGACTACACGATTAAGTCCTACCCCTAGAAGAGCAGGTAAATTTCAGTCTGGTTCGCTAACCTACATTTTCGGTTTCCTCCCTATACATCCTGTCTTCTAGCCACACTGAACTTCCTGCTGTTTTCAGACTATCTTTTCACAGGTGTCAGCAGCCACCAATCCCCTTACCTGGCAAGCCCCCGAGTCCCTCCTGCCCTCGCTGAACACGTACTCGTCTTTCCCTGCACCGTCTCCTCTGTAGCATCCTGCCACTATCTGGGAGAACACACACACTGCTACTACAGCACTTATAAATAACCACACTGAGTGGTGACCGTGTGCCCAAGGAGGAGGGAGCGGGGCAGCGTTTGCTCTCGGGTGCAGGCAGGCAGTCCAGCAACGGCAGGGGAAACTCTGTGCGGGCAGGGGAGGCCTCGCCGCCACGAAACTCCCAGGCAACACGCGTGACATAAGAATGATATACTGACAGAAGAAGTTTTGTGAGAGCTTTAATGGCACAAATGTTTATAGCTACAAGTTATACATGTATTGTAAACTGTATATAATGATACAAAGTGCTAACTAAATAGATGGAGAATGCATAATCACTTTGGCTCAGTTAATTCCAATAATTTCCACAACTAGATCAATTAAAAATTCATCTGACTGGCTAAGTCTTGGATTTTCATTTTTTAGAATAGTAAATATTTTTACTGCAATCGAGGGAACT
Organism: Avahi laniger; assembly: GCA_963575035.1. NCBI lineage: Eukaryota > Metazoa > Chordata > Mammalia > Primates > Indriidae > Avahi > Avahi laniger. Next base: position 12,521 of record CAUYSK010049747.1, on the reverse strand, counting down.
TGTTGCACTTTTCACTGTGCAAGTTTGTGCAGTTTTGCTTTTGATTCTATTTACAAATATATTAAGCTAGTTTTCATGAAACATATGAAACATGAAGCCTGCCTTTTTGTCCCCAAATTGTAAACAGGTGTAAAGCTTTTTAAACATTAATCTGAAAATTTCAACTGTTAATTGTTGAATTCTCCTTTCCAATCATACAATCTGTTTCTGTTCAACGCAAAGCTAAGTAGGAACAAAAACAACCAACCCATATGTTAGGGCTATCAATAAATACTGTGTGATCTCATCGTACAGGAAGTTCTACTGTGATGATATATTCGTGTTTTAAGTAATATTCCATAATTTCACAGACACTTTAAGGGAAAAACTAAACTTATTTTCAATGTTGAAAGAAAGAAATATACCCAAGTTCAATTGTATGACTACTGATAGAATTGCTACTGAATTTGGAAAGAGAGCAATGTGCTGCTTGTAAAAAGCTGCTTTTATTTAAAGTGAAATTTTACTTTTTCTTCACATGATACCAATTGTAGTACAAATCGTATACTGGAGCAGTTTAGCTATTTAGTTCTCGTAACTTCACTAGCCTTTCCAATTTTATTCAGGATTTTCTAAATCAGTGGGCCATCAGGTTTACTTTCTCCCTAAAGAAATTCATATATGAACACTTGAAATAAATAGGTTATAGAAGGCAAATCAAGTGTTACCAGTTTCAAGAGTAAGACAGAAACAAGGTATAGTAAAAAGATATCCAAAATCATTTAGACATCAAATGCTAGAAAGAAAAATAAACCCCAGAAAACTACTTTAGATATATCATCTTTCTTAAAGATAGCCAGTTACATTCTTAAAAAAAGATAGAAATTTTTTTGTTGTTTAATCTGTATGTTATTTTCCACTATAACACGTCAATTTTACAAACCTTGATGTCAGAGAGAAGAGTTAAATAGTTTCTGCAAACTGGCAAACTTGGTCGTGTTTTTATTCAAGTCAACCTGATGCACTTTATAGATTGCTAGTTTTAAAATTAACAATGCTTTTCTAAATATTCAATAGCAATGTCTATATCATAAACAGTAATTATTTATATATAAAACACATAGTAGTATCCTTCAGAGCCATGTGTTCTGAAAGCCAATAACATCAACTTGAGATAACTGGTAATCCTGATTGCTTTCTAACAATTTGGTCCTAAAGCTTCACATTTGAGAAATAAACAAAGAAGTACATAATTGAAGGAATTTGTTGAGTGTTCTGGAATTTCAAGAGTTTACTATAACTGAAAAGACAGCTACGTAAGAAAATCAGCAGTTCCTGCAGGATCAGAGGAATCACCTTGGGAAGACTGTAGAGTAAACATCAATAAGTGAGAGATTGGAAGGTAACAAATGGCATCTTTTCAGAACCTTGTCAGCGGTTCCCACCACCCGAGTCTGTTTTTCAAAGTTGCACAAGTGCTTGGAATAACTCTGAAACAATTATCTTCAGAGTTTAAAGGCTTCAGAGTATAAGTGATGCTTCCTAAAACAAGAAGCCTGTATTAACACCACAAATTGGAAAAGCCTTTTCTTAAAGAAAAAATGAAGAAATAAAAAAAATTTAAAGTCATGAAAAATTCACATGCAGCTAATAAACGTAAAAATACCAAACACACACACAAAAATCTCAAAAGCAATTTCATATATTTCTAGGCCTGAGACATTCCTTATCAGAAGAAAGATTCTACACCATAGAAAAGACAGCATTACAACATACTAGTATTAAAATCTGCTGATGTATTTTAGTTCTTATCCTACTTCATACCTATCATTTATACAGCTTGCCTCCTACAAATTAAAAGGCGCTACGAGGAGGCTTAGACAAAAAAGTGGCTCCAAAGCTGGTTTAAAATAATCTTTTTTATTGCCCACGATAATTTTTTCTTATGTCTTGCTTTTTTTTTGTTTTTATTTTTAATAACTATAAATTCAAGCTTAGGGAAGCTTGCCTTTGTCTTAAAAAAAAAAAAACAAAGCTTTTTTTATATCATTTGCTAACTTGATCTCATTTTAAGGGCAAGATCATAGTTACGTTGCAAGAGTAAAATTTATACCATGAATGATACAGGTCTAAGTCTGGTGTACTAATTGGAGATAACAGCATTGTTGACAAAATTATAATCTGCTGGTGGCATTTACGGAAAAGAAGCCCTTGCAAATTTCTAAACAATAGTAAACTCTGTTAGGAAATTCTAAAGTGTCTTACAGGCCAAAAAGGGAATAAGGTTAGTAAAATGCCTCAACAGAGTTTGAATAAAATACTGGATTTGAGAGTTACTGGAATTGGATATGTAAAAATAGGGTGGTAGGTTGGGTCATGCTTACAATGGTCTCAAATTCAAATAAACTACTGTGACAATACACCACTTCACAGGTCACACGCATTTCCAGGGCTTTTCTTTCCCTCAGTAGGTGCTGGCAGAAGGTGTGCTCAGTCGTTTTCCAATATAGATGCTGAAAGGAAGCAGAGCGTATCATGTTTTATCTGTTTCAACAGTTCTGCACCAGCCTGTCCACAGGTTGAACTCTACTTAAAAACTAAATTTTTCAGTCCTGTAAAAGGCTCTAAAGGTATATGTGCACAGTTCCCTGACACCCTGAAATTCCACTGACTTTCTTAAAACCAGTCTCCAGCCCCAGCAAACTGGTTTTATATGATTCTCTTTACCCATTAAGTCAGGACTGGATAGCACAGGGGCAGTGATTAGACAAAGTAAAGCCAGAGAGAACAGATCCCTCCACAGAGTAAAGTAGAGCCAACCTCCTCTGAGATGTTCCTTTCGGTGGGCGAAAAGTCCTACTGATATTTCAGATACTAAATTACAGTAATGCGTCCAATTATTTTAGTGCTCTGTGTAGAAAAATATTTAAAGCTGCCAGTGCTTTAAAGACAGCTCTTACTAATAATTCTTAATGATTAGGGGCCTAATATTACTTTTCCATGCCAAGCAAGTATTCGGCCCCTTCGACAGCATAAGCAGAAGGGGAGTTAAGGAGAATACTTAACTAGCTCCACCCCCAGTGCAATAAAAGCAACCAAGTCTTTTAAACTCTTTTTACATTCATCTATAGCAAGAGTCACACTTACTGCAAGAGGAAAAGTCTGAAGATTCATGAAAGAGACCTTGCAAAGTACAAAAACCAACCTCCTGAGGGCAAATGACCAACCATGCAATCAGTAACTCCCACCCCTACCCACACCACCTCCCCCCAACATTTCCACACTGCCCTTCCTCACAAACCTCTGCTACACTGCTGTTTGCAGACCACAAACCCAACAAAGATAAAAGGGGTGGTGTGGGAAGCTGCATGCATGTTTCTGTGTTCGAGATAGGGAATCCCTGACATGCTGAGCTCCTCAAAGGGAACAGATGGGATGACCCATCTTTTGCAGATCATATAGTGAAAATGACCCACTAGGCATGCTTACAGAGCATAACAGATATGTCTTGAAAAAAGTTAAAAGCTATTGTTTAACTCCTAAAATCTTTCAGAAGTGTATTTCCTAAATTGTTCAAGCTAAGAAAAAAGCAATTAATTTAAGATGTGCCTAGAAAATTAATGAATTACCAGTAAATATGAGGTCAATTTTAGCAGAATAAACGAAAATGCTACGAAATTAAGAGAGAACAAAACAGCACCAACCAATTTACCAGTTTCACTCAAGACTATGACGTAATGGTTTATTTTCCCATGGGGGAAAAAATATTCACATCAACCCCAAAATTTACATGTTAAAGATTAGTTTACTTTATAAATTACTCAAGATTAGATAAATTTTAAACAAAACCCAAAAAGAAAAATCAATCGCAGCAAAGTCCACTTAAAAATTATCGCTTAGGGGATTAATATGAACATCTTATTTTTAAATAAAGAAAAAACTGGACTATTATTAAAAATGCTTATTTATGGACCATTCATGTACTAACTTTAATAATTCTTTTTTTTTTTATTTCAGCATATTATGGAGGTACAGATGTTTAGGTTACGTATGTTGCCCTTGCCACCCTTAACTTTAATAATTCTTAAGTTCACCTTATTTGCACCGAAACAATAAAAGCAAAACAATACAAACTGCTTTCACATATATTTCTTACATATGAAAATAAAGTATGAGGATAAAATGAATGGAAAAAAAACTTTAGTTCATTAGTACTTACCCTAGCCCCAACGCCAAAACATGAGAAAGGAAGAGAGATGGAATGAACACCTTCAGAAATTCTGCAGAGAAAATACCCCCTTTCTTCATGGCTCCACTTTTCCTCATGCTTAAAGACACAGAACGTTTAGGGTGCCTGAAGTGGAACTCCCTAGAGAGAATTCAGAGGTAGGAGTCAGAAACGCATTTGCTGAAATTACTTTGGGCATTACCAGGTCTACTGCATATGAAGCTGTGCAGATCAACTGTGTCCACTGACAGGAGACATGCAAGAACTCACTTGGGTGGAATGTTTTCAGGTCTACTGGACCAGTCTGATACCCAATCTGCACTTTTCTTCATAGCCTCGACTTCCTTCTCTCCTTCTACAACTTCTTCTTCTGACTGTAAAGAAAAATTCAAACTTAAAAAAAAAGAGGAATACAAAGACAAATCTGGACAGAAAGTATACCAAACTCATAAGGTTGTATATATCAGTAACTTTTATGTAAGAAACATGCTGTTTTTCTAAAAAAATGACAAAATGATCTAAGATTAGAGTATTTAATATCTTACAAAGAACTCAAGTGAGCTTCACTATTATATTTAAGCACAGAATATGAAATTGAAAAAACTGTATTTCAGGATATAATGCTAACTAAAGTGTGGAAAGTATGAAAAATCTTGATAATTGTTGAGTACGAGTGATGTCCACATGGAGGTCCATTGTCTTATTCTCTTTACTTTTATATGTGTTTAAAATTTTCATAATTAAGAAAAAGAAAACACAGCAAAAAGGATATGCTAAAAATAAAGTGATGGGACATAAAACTAAAATAAGTAGAAAATGTGATAAGGAAATAAATAATAGTGTTTATTGAGCACTTAAAGAGATACTTTATGTTGATTAACTTTTACCTTGCAGCAACCCTATAAAAATAAAAACTATACTATGATGGATGCATAGTTCAGCAGATTGAATTGTGAAGAGATTTACCATTTGTCTGATGAAAAAAAAAAAATAGGAACTACTGAAATCTCATTTTACAGATGAGAAAACTGAGACTTAGATTAAGTAACTTGCCTAAGGTTCCACAACTGGCCAGTAGTCAAACCCAGGGAAAATGTCTCCATACAGCCCCCACTCTTAAGCACTAGGCTTTACTCTCTGGAAGGAGATTATATTTTTTAGAAGATTGCTAGACAAACATTTTGGAAGGTTTTGAAACTACGTTAGCCAAAGTTTTTTGGAATTATGTATAATAAACTGAGTCAGAATTTAACATCTATCATATCAAATAAATGAAAAAGTACTCCTTTTTATTGTTAATGATAACCTAAAGTTTCAGGCCAAGATTTAGGCCAAGAATAATTAAATTTCCAATAGCTTCTCTTTTAATAGAACCCACAGGAATGAGAAATTCCTAAAAACGACACAGTATTATTTATTCAGTTTCAAGAAATGTGATGCTATGACCCCAACCAAAGGGCCTCAAAGCTAAGAGGTGTTTTGATTTTTTATTTTGTTTGAACAGGATTCACTCTTTGACCAAAGCTTTCATTCTTTTCAGTAAGCAGGTAAGAAATGCTGAGCCTGACATATTCACATGATTCTTTTTTGACAGGTCTAGTTTGTTGTGAAACAGCTGCCCCAGGCAGGGAGCTTCAGTCTGTCTCTACATTTGGATAGGCCCTTTTACTGTCAAAGCCAAAGTAAAATCTCAGCGGATGCTTGGTGCTCTTGTTAGTACCATTCTTATCTAGTTCTGCTGAACTTGGCAAATTCCACCGAATGACACAATGTAGCATTTAGGATTGGAGTTTCTCCATTGGCTATTGAGATTACTCAGAATCATGAGTCGGCTCTTTGGAGTAACACTGAAATCATCCTAAATTAAAAACAATAAATCGTTACAATTTACTTAGAGATCAGTTTGTGTGCACACAATATCTGACTATATTCGACACACTGAGGGTCATTTCTGTTTAGTTTCCTACTTTGACCTCACATGTCTCTCTTTAAAACTGCTCAAAGATTTAACAAGTTAATATTTCATACTTTCCAAAGAGTAAGATTTTATGCTCTAAATATTTTTTTCAAGATGATGTAATTTCCTCTCAGTTGAGTGAAGCAGAGTTATCTTTGGATTAGCATTTCAAAAACAAAACTTCAAGTAGTGTTTTTGAAGTGTAAAAAAAAAGAAAAAGAAAAAGAACTCCATATATGTTTCTAAACATTTTCTCTTGCTTACTTTAGGAATGAGGGTCACCGGCTCTCTTCAGTTACTACTGCTCTGTGCTTCTCTTATTAAATTTGCCACTTTTGGGTGTTAAATTGCCTTCCAGTTCTTGGAATTCCACAATATGGTAAAAATTGCACTTAATCTAATTATATAAGATTCATGCTTTTGACTGAATCAATAACCCCTTGTGTTTCCATTTATAAACTCAAGGAACTAGCCTGGAATATTGGAATGATACACTATATAGAGTCAAAGTATAGACAAATTGTGCGGCCTTCTGAAACAGAAAGAATACTGGGTGAATTTGAGATAATACATAAAATATTTCTAATGCTAAGGGACCCACAACAATGCACAGTGAGAACCCCACAAAACAAGGTTTTTGTTATTATAACTCACTTAAATATTCAATCAATACTTTTCAAGCACCTTAATATGGGAGGAAAAGAATGGTTCCTGTCCACAAGAATTTGTGCTATAATGACACTTTCAGATAATCTGACACATCAATAAAGTTAAAGGCTATTATGCGTATTCTAAATCATTAGCAACAATTACATACAAACGTGAAGTTTTATAATACAAACATTTGTAAGATTTAAATACTATATCCATCTATATTTCCAATGGTATCAAGTCCTAATGAACTATATTTATCATCTTCAACTTAAGGAATCCCACATAATTTAGATAAATTTTTATCTTTAGCTCTTGAAATTCATATCAAAAGTCACCGCTTTGCTTTCAGATGTAGAAAAAGTTTTTACATCTCATTCTAACACAACCTTCATTTTCATTTATTCTGTGACCTTAAATAAGGCATCTGTCTCAGTTTTTTCCATTTATAAACTCAAGAAACTAGCCTGGAATATTGGAATGACACACTATAGGCAAGAATTTTCCAATTCCTTTTATAGTGACAGGGCCCAGAATCCTTAGCTGTGAAGGAGTGCAGCAGTAAGAACTATATCATCTTACATAAATTTCAAAATCAAAAGTTCAGTAACTTAAAATGGCTTCAAACTACTCTTAAAAGTCTTATTCTTTAATATATTGTAGCAAAACATGTTTGGGGAATTTGCATCTTTCCTAATTATTTATTGTAAATCATAACAGCGCACACACACACCTGAGAGCTGTGGTCCCTGCTGGTGTGCATTTCCACATCAAACATGATTTGCCCATCTTCTTGCGGGGAAGGGCTGGAAGAGAAAGAATTTAGCCATTAGTTTTAATTCTCATTTTGTTAAATGAATTAGCCTCTACCAGAAATCAAAAAATTAAAAGTTACAGCAGTATGGCTCTGTAAAAGTAGCAAATCAGAAAGTGTATCATGACCCCATACAAGAAAATTTTATGTACTGTTAAAGGACTAAAGGAAATAGAGCATTTTTACTTCCAAAATGTTCTGGACTTTTTCAGTGGTGATGAATTTCTTCACGAAGATAAATTTGCAAAGGAACTATTATCTAAAAACACAACATTGTCATATTTTCTTACATTTTTTTCCTCAATAAAGGCAAAATGATCTTCAAATTCAGAAATGTAATTTGGGGTTCTTTTTCCCAAAGTTCTTTAATCATTAAATAATTTACCACCAGCTGTACTGAAAGCTCATGAAGTAGTTCTTGAAGACTCTTTCAGAGGACCTTAGAGGTTAAAATTGCTTTCATAATACTATTAGGATTTATTTGCCTTTCATTCTCATTTTCAAGAGTGTACAGTGGAATTTTCCAAATGGGTACATGCTGTGTGATGTCACAACAGATCAACTGCAAAAGCAGATGAGAATCCAGCTGTTTTTGATTAAGCCAGATAGTAAAGAGATTCGCAAAAATGTAAACCAATGCCACTATTCTTACTAATTTTTTGGTTATAGAAAATAGTTATTTTTCATTAAAAAAGCATTACTTAAAATGTAATGGTTGTACTATTATTTTTGAATGAGTAAATGCATATATTTAAATTTTCTCAGTTTTAATTTCTAACAGAGTAAATATCAAAACATATAAACTCACAAACAAAAAGCTCTTTCGGGTCCCTAATAATTTCTAAGAATGTAAAGGGCTATAAAGACCAAAAAGGTTGAGAATCACTATTCTACTTATTTTAGAAATATCTGCTTGGAGATATTTCAAAGTGAATTATATAAGTTTATATATGAATCTAAAACCTTCATGACGGTACAAAATACATTCCCAAAACTACAAAAATTTACAGATAAGTTCTTAGACAAAAACACAGGAGATTCTTAAATGGGGACAGCAAGAGGGCAAACAAACATCGTACGTATTTAGGAAATTTTTGTCTTCAACTAGAAATGTCAGGCTCTAGCACGGCAGCCAAACAGAAGCAGGCAATACTGCGTGCCTCAGTTTACTGTCTTTGAGCTTTTAACACTGCTAGGTTCGCAGCCGGGCATCAAGGTAAGGGCCAACCTTACGCAGCTGTGACCAGGTCAACGAGGTCAGAGCAGCAAGGCCAAGAATTCTCTGCAAACACTGCGCTGCTTCTGTATTCTTCTTTACTACTGGAACCAATCTTGCTCAGAAAACCACTAAACTCTTCACTGAACTGCTGACTACTCCTAACAGTTTGGAACGTATTAATATTAGATCGTCAACCCTGGCTGCTATTCAGATCAGCTGGGGAGCTTTTCAAATATTCTAATGTTTCTACCCTGTCCCTGAGAAGCTCTAGATACGGGGTCTGCACATTAGTATTTTAAAAAGCTCCCTGGGTGGATCTAGCATGCAGTCAAGGTTGGAAACCCCTACAATAGGGTGGAACACAAAGCAGAACATACAGTGGTTATCTTTCAATAACCACTGTGGTAACAAAACTATAGCTATGGGATAATTTTTAGATAGCAAATATATGTAAGTCAGCTCTACACCTAATATTCAACAATCCTAAAACTTTTCCACCTACAAGAACTACTTCCCAACAACTTCAAATATAGAGCTGCAAGGCAATTCAAACGACATGAATTTTATGTGAAGGCTTTTAAATGGTATAGTGTGTTAGATATCCCAGGAGAGTATCGTCATGCTAGAGCTCTAAGCCTCCTCAGAAAGATGACCAGTAACCCAGAGCCTGAAGATATGTAAGACGAAGGACAGGAACTTGTTTAAAGACATTTGCCATTACCTCTTTTCACATGCTTAGAAACCTACACTTAAATATGATCATGGGAGGGTGAATTCATATTCAATCCCATGTGTAACTGTAACCATAAAAAAGATGACCAGAGAGGTAAGCAGGTGACTTTTTCTCTGTTCACTGACAGCGCCATGTGAACAACAGGTTAGTGGACATATTGGCCCCAATGATCAAGGCTCATGTACTCAAATGCATAGAAAAGCCTTATCACACAGGCGGTAACAAGCAGAAAACTTCAGAAACTCATCAGTGAGTTCCCTAATATAAATATAATATAAAATCTTCATTCTGAAAGACAGACTAATGCTGTAGCTGCTGGAAGCAACGGCAAGCTGCTCAGAAAGGAGCCATCTGCTCCGGTTCTGCTTATGACAAGAGCCTTCCCAGGCTCTAAGAAGCACAGGGACAATGAGAGATGACATGGGGGTGGCGGGGGCGCGCAGCATGCCACAGAGCCAGCAAACCAGTCCTCCGGCTGCCTTGGTAACACTAGTGGATCATAAGCCACACAGGAAGTCTGAGCATAATTTAACTCTTGTTTCTCCGTTTTTCACTTTCTCTGATAAGTAATAATATGTGCTATATACATAATTTCTACAAAATATAAAAATGTTAAGAAGAAAAATATCCGTAATTTCATTCCCCAAGACAATCACTGTTTATATTTTAAAATGTTTCCTTAATCTTTTCCCTGTGCCTTTGCATTTTCTACGTGATTACTAGCAGTTAACTGTTAATTAACCACTACCCCATAATGCTGACAGTGTGGCTGTCACTGTACTAGGAATTTTTAAATGTCATTTAATACCTAGTCCCTCTGGGGAAAAAAAAAAGCTTCTGCTGAAAAAGGAACTGACTTGGTTTCATTCTACGCATACATCTTGCTGTATTCTTACGCTTTCACCATAAGCAGTTTCTAATCACTGGAATTAGTTTCCCCAAGTCAAATATAGAAAAATGAGGTCTGAAATAAAACTTTCTCTGAGGAAGTGGAATGGCCTCCACAATTAACTATCTTTACAGACCTCGGCTGCTGCTTCCACTGAGGAAATACTGCTGTAACGTGAATCAACTTGCCATTCCTATGAGTCAAACATCTACTGAGCGTCTACTACACACCAGCACCATTCTTGTGAAAGTAATAAAGACGAAACATGACCCCTGCCTTCTGAAGCCTCCCATCTAGAAGGGAAGGTGGATATATACAGAGGTAACTGTAATTCAAGGTAGACTGTGATCTGTCAAACAGGGACACAAAGGACAAAGGAAAATGGGAGAGAGATCAATTCTATAAATTCACATTTTTGCCACTGAATTTTAAACTGATAAACTTCTAAAAATAATACAATCTGAATAAGAAAATCTGGGGGAAAGAAGTGGATACTCAAGTGCCACTTGAGCTGACTTGAATACATGTGCTGCAATAAATCAGGAGGCATATTTTGTAAATGAAGATTTAAACAATTTTGTAAGTGAAGATTTTCCTAATGGGAATTAGCCTTGTAACCCATCTGTGTCCTGAATTCTGTCCAAACAGGGATCTCACTTACCTGTCACAGTGAGAACTGCCTCTTGAACTGCTCTGTCCTGATTCATGTTGTGCATCCAAAAGAATCTTCTCCATGTCTCCATTGTGGATGGAGGATGAGGACGGTACGTGTTCCAGCCCCCCGTTTTTCCCATTGCCATTATCATTGCCATTGCTGCTGTTCATGGGTAGCTCCACCCAGGAACCTGTTGGACAAGCCAGATAACTTAAGTTAACCACCGCAGAACTGCAATCTGTCATATGCACACCGTGTGAATATGGTGAATTCAGATAAGAATTCTGAAAAAAATAAACAAGGAGTAGTAAGTCTAAAAATCTATATAGTTCTGTTCCTGAAGTAGCTCATGTAATCAACCAATTGAGAAGCTGTATCTCTAAAACTAACATCTTAGAAAATGTTACCTTTCAGCTAATTTTCTCTCTGGTTAAAGCTTAGTTTATAACAATCGACACTTAACTGAAAACTGAGGTAGCTTTTCAAAAAATAAATAGCTGCTTTATTACTAAACAGGCAACTTACCTTTAATATTTTAATAATATTTTGTAAATATATAAATACACATACTTTTTTTTATCATCCATCTAAGCTATTTAGCTGTATCTGCTTCACAAATGAAATAATAAACATATCATTTAGCAATTTCATAAAGGTCATCTAAATAAGTTAACAACTATATCTTAATTAGCACAAACTGAGGACCTCCTGGAAAGGGAACCTAAATCTAATCACAAAAATTTCAATTTTATACAAATCTGGAACATAAAATTAATGCAGCTAGTTCTTAACTAAATCAGGTGATAAATGCTAAAAACTCAGAAAAAAAGCTTTAGTTCTATCTCACAGATTAGTCTCCTTTTCCTCTATACCTCGCCCTTTCTAATCTGTCTCCTTTTTTTATGCACTAACATACCTTGTGAACTTGTCTCTTCTCTCCTCTCTCCCACGAGTTTCTACTTTCTAGAGTTTTCATCAAGCCCCGTTGGTTTTGGGGGCAGAAACAACTGCACGTCAGCTACAGGCAGACACGCAAGCTTTCTTATGTGAATGGTCGAAGGGGGTGGAGCCACAGAAAAAGGGGACGTGGCACTGGTAATCTGCTTAGGTCTTGAAAATATTTATTGGCCCAAAGAAATTGCCGAACCTATTAAGGTGCTTTAATTTTAATAAGAATTGATAATGGTAGCCAATAAACCAACTTAAACAACAAAAATAGACAGTGGTACATATTGTGTTCATAATTTCCATTCCTTACAATAAATTTTGTTTTAGAAAATATAACCAAGCAGGTTGGCGGGGCCACTCCTCTAAACTCCCAAGAGAATTCCAGGGATGAATGGGGAGTTTCATCAGTAAATCAAAACAATCAAAACTGGCTTAAACCCTAAAATGT
>CAUYSK010049745.1:0-40217 GCA_963575035.1 Avahi laniger | reverse complement strand
ACACGAAGGCCAAACACCGGCATCGTCAGATTCACGGTAATTCCACCGGACGGAGAGTCCAGGAGTCCGGCTCCGCTGTGTGCATGCTCCATGCCGCCGTCCCCCACCGGAGCCATGAGGATGGCAGGTAACCTGGGCTGTTAGGTGACTGTGAAGATGAGAAACAACCCCAATAAAAGCCGTAGTACCGTGCCTTATACCTACCAAGTGTCCACGTAAGAAAAATAGCGTCTCCCTGCAGTGACGAAGCAAGGAGCCCCGTCAGCAGTGCGCGTCCAGGAAGGACGATGGTGTGGGTTGAAGTGTGGACGCTCAGTATTCCCGGTACACGCCAGGTGATGCAGGAGTGCTGGGAGGATGAAGACCAGAGCTGAGCAATCAGGAGCTTTCAGACACCTGCCTGTGGACCTGCGGATAGTATTCCATTGTCCACGTAAGTCCCACCTGTGTCCGGGCACCCTCAGTGCCATTTCTATGACCTCCTCCCACCCAGGTCATTCATGTGAAGGCACACTGGCAGAAGAGCAGGCAGAGCCTCTGAAATCAGGCTGTGGGGTTAGCAGCCCGGCTTTGCACATAGTTGCCCCAGGTGTTTATATAATACAAGGTATGCAAAGATGAATTAACACTTGAAAACAGAACAGTGTGATTCATCCCATTCTGAGAGTAAAGGACAAAAGTCACTTGATCATCTCAATAGATGAAGAAAGTATTTGGCAGAATTTCAAATAAGGGTTAGGAAATTACTTATATCAGTGAAAAACCTATAGCTAATGTAATGTTTTTTTTTCTGTTTTGAGACAGTCTTGATCTTTTGCTAGGGCTAGAGTGCCGTGGCATCAGCCTAGCTAACAGCAACCTCCAACTCCTGGGCTCAAGAGATCTTCCTGCCTTAGCCTCCCGAGTAGCTGAGACTACAGGCACGCACGACCACGCCTGGCTAATTTTTTCTATTTTTAGTTGTTTGGCCAATTTCTTTCTGCTTTTAGTAGAGACGGAGTCTTGCTCTTGGTCAGGCTGGTCTCGAACTCCTGAACTCAAGCGATCCTCCTGCCTCGACCTCCCGAGGAGCTGGGACCACAGGCATGTGCCACAATGCCCGGCTAATTTTTTCTATATATTTTTAGTTGTCCAATTAATTTCTTTCTATTTTTAGTAGAAACGGGATCTCGCTCTTGCTCAGGTTGGGTTTCCAACTCCTGAGCTCAAACAATCCGCCTGCCTCAGCCTCTGAGAGTGCTAGGATTACAGGCATGAGCCACCGCGCCCGGCCCTGCAACAGTTTTTGAACAAATGAGTTGAGGATAAGAAGAAACCAAAAGGCAGTTGCCAAGTGAAAGCTAGGGAATATATGTGAGGGGGTCAAGTTTGCTAATCTAATCTCAGAAATAGCAGAATCAGAGCAGGAAGGAGGAGAAGACAAAAAGGTGAAGCCCATAGGTGGAAACAACCAGGGCCAGAGATGTAGATCCTGGACAGATTACAGTCCATGGGATCTTACATCTTTTATCCTATCCTATTTGACGTTAACTGTAAAAGAGAACACAGAAGACAAATGGTCACTGTCTTCTATCACTGTAAAGATTAAGGTACATACATATTAATCACATCTCATCCTACAATGTCTTCATTTCTGAAGGCATTATTCTGACCCCCATAAATCAGGGGATATGGGAATGCAAGAGGCAAACTTCAAGTCAAGATCAGGTAGCAGTGCATGCATCACTGGGGCAGCTGAGAACTCCATGCTCTTGCAACGCTCAGGCAAACCATTGCCTATTTTGTGCTTTGCATAAATCTCTCATGTAGCAGACTAGAAATCTCACAAGAGCGCTACTTATTAGCCCCATTTCACACCCAAGCAAGAGGAAGTTCAGAGAATTTAAATCATTTTTTCAAGTCTACATAATGGAGGAGCTCAGATTTAAATTCTGGTCTATTGACCATGAAGGATGATGTATGATATAAAAGAATCTTTGAAATCCTTGAGATGAATTCCAGAATATTATTAATAAAATCATGGGAACTCCGTAAACTTTAAGGGTATGAACTAAATACCCTTAGTGAGAAGAAAAACTTCACGTTGTGTATGTGGAATTCATTTCCTTAAGATTTTGTGCCTTCTGAGAAGATAAATCTGATCAAGAAAGATTTTTAGAAATTTGTCATAGGAAAATGACGGGTGTGGGTGTTTTGATAGATTTTCAACTTCTAAGGCTTTGTTCTCTCACCAAAACCAAACAAACAACAATAAAAAAGAGGCTTTGTCTTCTCACAAAACATCTCTGTGAGGCAGCAATATAGTTTAAAAAAAACGTGGGTTTGGGAGACAAATGTGTTAAGGTCCAGAATTTCAGGAGGATCATTAATTAGCGGTAGGAATTGGGCACAGTATTCAATCTTTCTGAATCTGTTTGAATTTTGACATCTGTACAAATGGGTAATAATTCCTTTCTCATAAACTATGCCGATTAAATGAGATTATGGATTATGAAAGGCCTTCAAGAAATGTTGGCTGTTGTCAGGCAACAACTACTACTATACAGTGAAAAAAATCATTCTTCCAAAAAATGCCAGATGTTATTCTTGGTTGTGTTTCAAAGAGCACTAAATGTGGTTGCATCCTCCGGGGTGATTGCTTTGGAAGTCAGGTGTGAAAAGAAGGCACTTGCCCAGAGAGTTTCAACAGTGATCTCAGCCAACTTACATAATTCAAGACCAACTCAAGATACCACGTGGACCTGGTATCCATCTGTTGTTTGAGTAAATCATGATTTATTTCCTGTTTGCTGTTAAACAAAATAGACAAGAGCATCTACCATTGCTTATTCATTGACAGTTTGCTCCCTGTGTAATTACAGCATCTCAGTTGACTGTCTCTACCTCTAAATTTGGAATAGCCCAAAATGAATTTCTTTAACCTTGGCCAGATACTGAAGCCATCAGTAGCAAATGCAGATCCATTTTTACCTAGATACTCAGTTAACCCTGTACTATGTCTGAATGACTTTCCCTTTCCTAAAAATATTCTCGACCCACAGGATGAAACCTAAGCTCTTCAAAGGTGTACACAAAAGCCTTCATATGTGAATCTCTGCTATTTCTGCCCCATCTTCCCTCTTCTTCCCTCCGTACTTTCTATTTTTTAGTCACAAAAACTGTGAATGGCTCCTCAGAGTCCCAGCTGCTGCTTTCTTTTGCTTTCTTGGTTGTCAGACCACCTGCCCCAGGTCATCTCTTCATTTTCAGACTGGAATGGACCTCACTCCCCAGTGTATGATCTGGATTCTTGAGCAGCTGTCAAGGGGTCAGCTGACCCTGATCTGTGGGAAAGTTGACAGATAAATTTTCTTCCTTTCTCTTGCTTGTGGACTTCTCCCAGAGGTGGCTCTTCCAGAGCTGCACTGAGCAAACATGTCTGCTCAGTGGCTCTGTCTCTCTGTGAAACTGTGGCTATTGTAACACTTTGCATCAGGAACCCAGAAGGTGTAAGTAACTTGTCCAGCACTACGTAATCAGGTAGTTTGCACACCCGCTGACATCACCACCTTCTGATGTGTTATGGTGAGGATTCTCCAGTTAGAAGACACTTTGGGTGACTTTTCTCCTTTGTCTCCACCTGCTTCCACTCTTGCCGAAATATTCATTACACATCACACTACAGCAGGCACAAGACCACTTCCGGGAAAGGAAGCCATTTCTCAAGTAACTCTTCTGGGTGGCTGAGAATATGAAGATTTACAGTGGTAGTTGAGACTGGCAGTTCAACTGTTAATGCCTGGTGGCATAAAGCATCCCATGGAGAGAAACAACTGAATGAGAATTTCAGCATATTGGACTTCGGCAGGCACAGGGTGAAGCAAATGAGCCTCCTGACATAGGCAGGTCTCCCATTCCATTTGACATGGATGGAAAAGTGTAAAGAATGTTCTAACCCTTCCCAATCTTTTCTCCTGCAGAGATAATATTGCACCTTTTCTGAGGAGAGCAGAAAGTTTATTTTGTGTGCTTTCAAGATTTAAGAACTCAGACATCAGTTCTTATAATTTGAACAGTTCAACAGAATGTTCAGATAAAAAGTTATGAAAGCTTTTTTCCGCCTGTTGTCTCTTTTAGTTATAATGGTTGAGAAGCCATTTTAAGTGAAAGACCTTTCTTTTCTTTTTTTTTTCCAAGGTAAAGACTCAAGTCCTAAGAATCTGCCAATATAAACTATTTCACATCACAATTCATTTAGAAAAGAAGCACACGTGGAAATTTCTTAATTGTCCACAAAGCTCTTCTACTTTTATATAAGGAAAGTTTTAAAACATAATAACAAGGAATTGGAGCCCAACAAATTGTGACTGTTGAGGTTTACTTAAGGTGAGTTCCATTTCAGAGTTTCCTTTCTAATGGCACTGTTTTTTATGTCTATTTTCACCTATACATGAGAAACCTTGTCTCTTTGTCTTCTGTCTGGCTGCCATGTCTTGCTTTCTTATAAAATTTAACATGGCTGAAATTGAATGCATCTACTTCCTCTGAGAGCCCACTTTCACCTTGCTCCCCACGCATTTTTAAAGGAATGGTGTTATCCTCGCCTGCTGTGATTCAAGGAGCCATCTTGAAGTCCCCTTCTCTGTTGGTGGCCCTTCCAAATAGTCACCCTTCTCAATAGCCCCCTTTCTCTCATGTGCTTTTGCCTTCTTGCTCTCTGAGCCATCATGCTGTTTTAGGCTGTTATCAATTCACACATAAATCACTGCCATGGTCTCTTAATTAGTTGACTTCCCCTCATCTGCTCCAACCTTCATTGCTTCCCAAGCCTCGTAGTACAAAATCCAAAACTCTTCGATTTTTATTAACCAGCCCCACTGCCTAGGGAACTTCATGATCCCTTATTTTTGGCCATGTGGTTCTATTCATTGTCCTTCCAAAGCATGATGATATTTCAGACACTATTGTAAGCACTCAGTACATTTCATCTAATTCAGTCCTCACAATGCAAGTGCCAGCTGGTTGGGCATTGAACTTGGGCAGGTAATGTAATCCATTGTGTGAATTTGGGAAGGTAATGTAACTGCTCCAGGTGTTTTTTTCCTTATTTGTAAAATGAAGACGTTAATAATACTAGGATCCACCTCACTGGGCTATTGTGAGGGTTTAATGCAGGTATGTATTAACAGTGCCTAAACCATAGGGTGTGCTCAGATGTTGGCTGTTAGTATCATATCATACAGGAGGAGGTTAAATGGTTTAGGCAGAGAAAAGTCCCTAGAATGTTGGAGGAAAGAAAAGAAAGGATGAAACTGATATTTTATTGTGTAAGAATCACTTCTGTGCCAGACACTATTTCAGATATTGTCATATATTCATTAATTTAGTCCACAAAAATTTAATGAGCACTTTTTATGTGCCAGGAGGGCATGTGACAGGTTCTGGGGCACTGGAATTAATGCAGCACGCATGCTCTTTGCCTCCATAGAGCTTAGACTCCAGCAGCAGGAAAGGTGTAGAACAAACATTGGCATATTCTTTTTCTCACTTCCTGAGAGGTGGGAATATATTTCCATTTCCAAGTGTGGAAACTGAGGCTCAAAGAAGTGAGCTCTCTTGCTTCATATCACAGGTTTGTTAAGTTAAGAATCTGGGTTTCACATGCAGTTATTTCTAGACATTAATTTTGATATTCTTCCATTTGTCACAGAATCTCTTCTGCTATTAACTTTATGGTTAGCTTTATATTGGCAGGCAAGCTGGTAAGATTTTGACTTGTATGAGATTGTTCTTTAGGAAAGAAGCCAGATGCTTTCATTCAACCTCCTGAAAGTTCTCGACATCAGAGTTCTCAGTACTGATTCTCCTGCTTCAGCATCAGGTATATTAGGTGTAATTATTTCTGAATACTTCAATAACAATAAATTCTTTTCCTACCTAATCCCTTAAAAGGTACATGTTGATTCAAAATAAAATTAGTTCCAGGTTTAATCTTCCTCCCCTTAGTCCCAGAAAGTAGATTCTCACCAAAATACCCGACAAGATATAAAAACAGAGAATATTTTATATCTACACTGGAAAAGGATGTATGTTAATCAGAATAGGCTTGAGAAAGCTTCATCAATAAACAGCCCCAAATCTCTGTGTGTTGTCTCCCCCCGACTCCTTCACGTTTGTACTGGAATGTCACCTTCCAGTGAGATCTTATTTCAAAACTTCTATCCCTCTTCCTCTGATGCTACATTTTTCTTCCTTGTTTTGCTTTTCTCCACAGTTTTTTTTTTTTAATCACCAGACTTACCATAAATTTAACTTTATCATTTGTTTAATGTTTATCTCCCTGTTTCATACCAATGGAATGTAACCTCTATGAAAGAAGAGCTGTTTTTATTTCATTTCTCATTGTTATATCCCTATCACCTAAAACAGGTCCTGGTACCAGGAAAGGCACCCAATCAAGATTTCTTGAGTGAATGAATCATCATTTTACCGATGAGGAAACTGAGGTTAGAGACACTGTGCATCTCTCATTCTGTCTCACTTTATATTCATCATTATGTTTCTGAGATCTCTCCATGTTGATACACGTAGATCTAGTTAATTCCTCTTAGCACAATATTATATAATTTGAATTTGTTAGTTTTGTTTTCCTGTTTCCCTAGAGATGAACATTTAGGATGTTTTCAATGCAAGAGCTTTTTGCTTGGTGTTGAGTAGGGTGTTCCCAGTTGGCTCAGAAATGTAGAAATCAGTTAAGGCCTAAAGCTAAGGACAAAAGTACCCATATTCTATGTTCATAGGACCATCATTCACAGGTACCATCTGCCTGTCTTCGGGGCTTGCCCCCTCCCAGCTGGATATATTAAAAGGCCTGGGGAGGACAGGAGGTGGCTTCTTGGGGAATACTGTGTTCACAAAGAGAAGCTCTCTCCTCATCTACCTATGTGTGGGGTGGGGGAGTGGGCAGGGGAGGATGGCATGGGTCCCTTTCCTGAATCCAAGGGAAGGAGTCCACAAGACAATCACTTATAAAGTTCCAGGGTACCCAGACCATTTCCCCTACACTATGTTTTGAACTAGACAACTTCTGCTCTGAAAGTTGCTGATCCCCTGGGATGTTGGAGAGAGGGGAAGGAAAGAGAGAACAGCCCTAGAGGAAGGAGCTCCAGGAAAGCCCCCCTACTTTACATGGCAAAGCTATGCTCTTTTTCTTTTAGGTGAAGGACACTTTTCTTTGGTAGTCTAATTTAAAAATTTGAGTTGAAATTCAGAACATTCTGTGTTGGTCTTTCATGTTTCATCATTGACTTGTTTTCTTTCTTCTTGCTTTAACCATATTCTTTTAAAGGCCCAAAGTTTCAAATAAAAGGGCTGATGTAAATGATGTGTGGTTGTGCAGCTCTTATTAGGAGGACACAAAGCCTTTAAAATATAAAATGAGGAAAATTATGCTGTATTAGGGCACTTCAATGGGAAAAATAATTTTGATCATTTATAATAAAATAATTCTGTTTGAAGCCTTTAAGTTAGACACCTAGAGTAATTTTTAGATATATTAAGAACAATTTCCAAGCTGCCTTTAAAACGTCCTGAGAAGGATTTTTTTTAATTAAAAAAACACTTTAAATTATGTTTGAAGTGATTAAAAGTATCAGATCATGATGCAATATAAAGACATCATTTATATGTGATTAGTTAATAAGGTATTTCCCATTAGATTTTATTATTTATATTGGCGGTGCCATTTCTGATTTGATCATATCTTATACCTAGAGTCCCTGCATATAAAAATGTCTTATATTTTCCTCCAGAGATGGGATAGTTAATTTGAAATTTGATAGTTAATTTAATTGTGAATTTTATTTTTAAAGACATAAAGTTTTTACTCAGGTTATAGTGAACTTAAAATCATTCAAGTTTCTTACTATTCACCTTGTAACTCCCCCGACTCTTTTCCAAATCTGCTTATGGCATATTGTGTTCGAATGGGTTCTCATTGCCAAAGTTTTGATTAAGTAAATGCCATAGCTAGAAATTAAATTAGAAGCACTTATCAAATTGCAGTCAAGTGATATTGATCTCTAAATGTAACCTATATATTCAATGCAGCATGTAAGGTGTGGGCTTGCTATCTATGGAATGAGCTGTAGTAATAAATTGAGTATGCTACATTCCTCATCATGCTTTTAGTGCCCATTAAACCAATTACTAGAAAGTGGGGGTAGGGTGAGTGGAGACGGTTGTGAATGCTACTGCAGGAGAAGGTTGTGATGCTACAGATTTTCAAATGTATAGTATTATCAACGAAGAGAGCGCATTGCACTGTTCACTTCTTTATACTTTCTCCTTAGGAATTCTTTTCTAAAGGGATTTCTGTACTGCCCATCCTCAGATTCTGCTGGGTGTCTCTAACTTACCGCACCTCAAGGTGGTTCCTCTCTGGAAGAAGGCTACTGCAGGCAGAATATCCTTTTCATTGCAGCTCCTCGTGAGTTTTTGTCCAATCACAAGACATTAGAGGAACTTCTGCCAATATTTCCCCACCAGCCCCTTGCCCATCACCTTCAATTAGCAGGAACAGGTGTCCCACCAGACAGCTGTAACTCCTCAGGGGGCATGTGCAGCTGCCAGGTTAACGCCAAGACTCTGCAAATGAATGGTCAGATTGCTGCCTAAGGGCACCGAGGTTTAGAATTTCCCATACAAGCGCAATTACCTCCAACTCAGAAGGTGGAAAAGAACTTCCGTTGAGGCTATCTCCCTATGGGAGCCCCTGCCAGCACAGAGTGAAGCCCTGAATTAATTGGCTGTCAGCACTGACTTTCCTGTCTGGAGGACTGTGATAACTGGGTCATTCTTATTTTAATGGAATTGGGGGATTAAAATAATTGGCTGGATATTTCTAGGGCAAACTAGAGTAGAAACTGAGGTTCATGAATAAAGCTGATCTCTTGGCTAAATTTCATCTTATTCTCATTTTAGTCTCTCTCCTCCTCTTCCACCCCTGCTCTGCTCCTGCACTTACCTGAAATATTGGATGGTAGTGAAAAGAGCTTTGGAGTTAGAAAAATTGTGCTCATGCCCTCAGTTTTCCATTCATTTGCTGGTGTGACTTTGGGCAAATTGCTTTATATGTTGAGCCTCCATTTTCTCATCTACCAAATGGATCATTGTAAGAATTAATGAGTTAAGTGATGTGAACAGTCTTGTATGCTTGGTATATATTCTTGGCACATCATTAAAGACTTTATCTTTCTCAATGCTGTTTCTCTATTCATACTACATCTTCACAGCTCTAGTCTACAAAGCTTCAAAGCTTATCCCAATTATCTGAGACCACCCAGGTTAGTAAAATAACAAACCCCATCAGGCACTGTTCAACTCCAGGTGAGTTGAATGCTGTAGCTATTATGGCACTCCTTAGCTGACTGATTAATTGGTTGATGGATTCATTCATTGAAAAATTATTTCATCAGCAACATTGTATGCTGGATCCTGGCTGAATCAGGAGGTGGGGAAGAGAAAGTCTTTTCAAGGGATAAATGAGAGTTAAGTCTGGGAAGGTAGAAAAATTTTCTCAAAAAGAAACATACGTATATACATATGGTACTTTATATAAGATTAACTTTCTGTAAAAGAACAGTAACAAAATCCTGCCCCAAATTGTTTTTCTGGTGGTTTTATATTTTCTTCTCTTTGGCTTTCTCAGGGCAGGTATCTTCATGTTTTGAGCAGCCAGGTAGAGGAATTATGAGCACAGACACATAGACTCTAGTTTAGAACTAGACTTTCTGGTTTTATAATTCAGGCTCAATCTCTTGGTTACTTAGCCTCTCTGTGCCTCAGTTTCCTCATTTGTAAAATGGAATCTATAACAGGCAATCACCTGAGAGGGTAGTTGTGAGGATTAAATGGGCTAATTTAGCACAGTGCTGGGCACATAGTCCTAAAGTTATCATCCCTAGAGTACTGGTGGTTAGCACTGTAAAGCAATGTCTTTAACCTACACTGGCATTACATCTTCTCTGTGTTCTCACTGGTCCAAAAGATTTTGTCCAGATTTCCTGTCTTTAATTTGTATTACAAAACAAGAGTATATACCACCCTTCTAAATAACATGTATGACCTGAAAATTCTTATAAACATTCTGTATCCCTCTCTCTAGTTCTCCTTCATTAAAGAATTACAGAAAGATATAAGTCAATAGAAAATAAAATGTTGGGTATTTGGTGGGGCTGTGGAGAGTGGTTAGTGATATATCTAAAAGCTGAAATGATGAAATAAAATTGGCTGGATTATTCCTATAAGATCTTTACAAGCACGGATGAAGTGCAGTGGACCCCTATCCCCCTACCAAATACATCTGGTGCAATTTTCCCTTCGGCCATAAATTTATACAGCCACAGACAGCTCAGCAATAAATTCTGTGTTGAATTTCTCATAATTCCCTTTTGGGAAGTGGTTCCTTCACGTGATTATATTTGATGTGAAAAAAATGGCAACTTTCTTTTTCAGTTTTAATCAGTTTATTTTCCTCTGTGTTATGTATGATGCTAAGGTTATTTTTATACATTTAAGCAAAATGAGATAATTAAATAGAGTTCTAATCATTTTAATTGTCCCCATCTTTATATTAATAGAATTGTGTTTCCTTTAATAGTATTGACTTTGAGAAAACAAAGGCACATATAATTTTATGTAGCTATTTATTTTTATGATTTGTACTCATGACATTGGATAGCCCCAATCCCAATACAGACTACACATACTCACTCACTGCATTTTCAGGTGCAATATTTCTCAGCATATGGGGAAGGATGTAACTGGTATGTCTTGGGCTATCTCCCTGGAAAATGGTCCCCAGCAACAGGTGGGAACTGATGGAATTAGATGTTATTCTTCCAGCTTCCTCTTTTATGTGGATTTAAAACTCCTACTCTAATCATTCTTCATCAGTTTTCTTTTAATCGCTTGGATCTACAATATCTTAATTTTCACAATTTCCAATTTTTAGAACCCTTTACGTCAGCTCTAAAGAGTGATGTGCTGGTATATGGAACTCCAGGGGAAAAGTGTCCTGGTTTGTAGCATATGTCACCATGATGTCATGATGTAAATACTCCCTTCATGGCTGACTTCAAGATACCAACGTGCCATCATTGAATGTGCAGTTGGGAAGAGCCGTGTACACTCGGCACTTGAGAGCCAATGAAGCATCTCCAGTATGCTGTTGTCTCCATTGTTAACAGCGTATATATTTTTAAAATTTAGTGATATATCTTATTTAATCTGTCAAAAATATAATTTCAACATGTAATCAAAATCTTAAAGTCAATTAATGTGTTCTTTTTTCATACTATGTGTATATATTTTTAAACAATTTTTAATTGATACATAATAGGTGTGCATAGTTTTGAGGTACATGTGATGATTTAGTACATTCATATAATTTGTAAAGATCAAATCAGTACACTTGGGACATCCATCACCTTAAAATATTTTAACTAAGCAAACTTTAATCAGTATTCCAAAATGATGCTATACTAGTTGAAAGATATTATAAATGTATATTATGTATATATATGTATGTATGTATGTATGTATACACACACATCTCCTTTTCTTTTGTAGCCAGAATTTTAGACGAATTGATATCCTTGGCAACTGAGTATCACATGATTGCAAGTGAAATCCAGTATAACAGCTTTACTCTTTTGGATAAAATCTAAATGAATAAAGAGATTAGACATAAAAACTCTCCACAATTGAAGTGATGCCTTCCTCTCGGGTTTCTGTTCTAAATAAGCCAGGTGTTCTTGGACTAAATAGAAAAAAACAGAGCATTATTTTGTTAACCTGGTTTTTAGTTTAACAACATTTATATGAACAAAAGGTGTAATCGAGGAAGCATCTCTCTTTACACTTCCTGAAAACAGATCCAGATTGCTGAGTTGTAATTTTGTATTTTTTTTTTTTTGATCATTCAGGTACCTCTCTATAGGGAATGTTCCTTAGCTTGATGGAAGTTATGCCTGGAGCTGGGTACAGCTATGGGGAAACTCTCAGCACCTTGATAATTTTGTCTTTATTATCCAGAATGATGCTGAAGTTTGGCAAAGAAGTTGCATGTGGTACCTGGCGGTATTCAACTGAGTATGGTTTCATCTTTCCAGGTTCTTCCAGTGTGATGGTGCCCTCTGCCCTCTGGACTTCTGAAATCTGGTTTACCAGGTATGCAGCCATAGGATTGATGGAAGGAGGAAGTGAACTGGCTTTGCTGCCACTGGAAACCAGACCTAATGGAATATGAAGGCTGATTCTTATTGTCAAAAGGGATTATAATGTTGGCAGGACTGGCTGCATAATTTTGGGGCCCAGGGAAAAATGAAAATGTGGGGTCCCTTGTTAAAAAAAATTATTGGTGATTTCAAGGCAATGACAGCAGAGCCTTAAGCCAAGTGTGGGGCCTTTCTAAATGCAGGGCCTTGAGTGAATGCACAGGCTATACACCCATGTAGCTGGCCCTGGATGTCAGCATGGTCCTCTGCATCTTCTCCCTGCCATTCCATGGTGTTACCATGACGATGGAGCTGCGTAGCTCCAGTAGAAATGAGATGTACCTGGGAGTCCTTCATCATGATGGACAGGAAAGTGTCCAGTCCTTAAATGAGAAACGAGAGTCAGCATTTTCTTCCAGAAGACACCCTGGGCAGAGAATTACAATATGTAGCAGCAGAATGATTAGTTAGAAGAAATCCAATAAAAAAGAAATTTCCATGCTGTTAAAGTTCAGAGGATCGAACTTAGGGCTTCCCTGGCCAAAAGGAGTCAGAAACCTTAAGTTGAAAACGTTCCGTGAGAACAATCCATTGAGTCTGTCCTGTAAGCAAGGACGACTAAGCAAAAACAACAGGCTCATTTTCTGCCAGGAGTCCTACCAAGGCAGCACTAAAACAAAAGGCTGTAAAGTCTGGGAAACCGTCTGCTCACTGACTTGGTGAAAAATGCTTAATTAGCAACACATAGAGGTTAAAATACAGTTTACACTCTCTTCTTTAAATGTCAGCAACCTTCTATGACCAGTGTGTTACACAGACCTACTGCAAATGATTACACCACTATAAAAGGGTTCTCTAGAGCAGAATTGTGTCTGAAGTCCTGCTGTCACTCAAAAACATAAAGAGTTGACAATTCGTATTCTTCTTTCTCTTTATGAATGACAACTGAGGACATTAGAAAATGTAGAGAGGGAGATGGTAGCTGAGTGAGGGAGGGTGCAGGTATTAGGGAGGATAAAAAGTAGGGGAGCTCTAGTGTGGTGCAGTTTGTGGTATGGAGTTGAATAGGGAATTGAGAAATAACTACATCCATTGCAGGTCTTGGTCCTTGAACTGTGTTTCTCACGCTACACACCATAGGTGGTATTATTCCTATCCATGGCTTCAGCTCGGTCCTTCAGGCTTAGGACTTGCAAGGCTCTGGCTGTAGTTTATAGCTCAAACCTCATCTCCCCCCACACTCCCTGTCCCACTGAGCTACTTGCAGGACATAGGACACACCGTGCCTCCCCCCTTGCTGTTCCCTCTGCCTAGAATTCCATCTCTGATAGTAACCACCAACACTCCCACCTCTCTGCCTTTCTAACTTGCTAACTCCTGCAGATCCTTTCAGACTCAGTCCCAGTGGAGCTCTTCCTAGAGCCTTCCTCCCTTCTTTTCTGATTTTCATGCCTTTCCTCTAGCAGCCTTTGCCACATCCTTCATTCCCAAAGTACTTATCAGGGTATAATTGTGGATTAATTTATTTGTCTCCTTCTCTGAAATGAGAGCTTCTTGAGGGCCAGGGCTGAATCAGGTCATGTTCTTGTTACATTTTCAGTTCCTAGCTGAGACATAGTGTGTACTCAATAATTACAGGTTGGATGGATAAATGAATAAATAAATGAACACTAAAAATTCGAGAGGGGCAAGTAGAGAGAGAAATGGTTGTCCACACGCCTGGTTCTTCCTCTAAGAAAAATTGTTTGAGTGATTCATGGAGGGGTAGGAAGAGTAAGAATTATTTATTTGTAGCTTAACTATCTGGTTGCTACTGAGAACGTGTTCAGATGGAGTGTGCTTCAAGCTTGTTTCCTCACCATCACTGCAAAGGGTCGTGGGGAGAACTGCTCCGCATTCCCGTGTCAGCTGTATGTCAACATGGCCTTGAACCAGTGACTCTCCATTCTGGCCAAGAACTCAGGGTACTCATATCTGGGCCTTCTCATTCATTTACTCCATTGCCCCTTCAATAGTTTTCTTTCAGCATTGGTTTTGGCCATTTCTGGGAAATTACCATGACTGGTTGCTGTGGAGAGAAACAGGTACCTGCTGTGTGTGTTCTCGCTCCTCCCAGGGCCATGGCTGGGACTCTGGGAAGCAGCATGGTTGGCGGCCAGTTGGCTGCTTGATTCTCACTGATTTTGGCCTCGAGTTGGTCTGTGACAGCCAAGCCCCAGGTGCTGGGTTTATCAGCTGAAATAGCCTCAAAAAATGGGGCCAGTGTCTGCAGTTGCCCTTTCAGGTGAGAACAGGAGGCCAGGTGGTAGGTAAATGAGAAAGGAATGGAGGGAGTTTATCTGGCCTGTGAAGTCCAGTGGGCCTGGATCACCTCCTGTGTGACTCCTACCTCTCGACATTAGCTCCTGCACAGGGACCAGGGTAGGCGGCATCCAGGTGATTGGACAGCCATGCGTTTTTAATTTTCTTGCATTATGGCCACAGTGTGTCAGATAGACATTTACTTAAGAGGAAATAAGATTTGTAAATTCCACAAGTTCTGAAAGAGGTAGATTACAAAAGTCCTACATCGTTCAACTGCTGACAGTACCAAGGCCTGTTGGGATGGGAAGGAAATCTGAAGAAAATCCAACCCTTTGATTTCTTAGATAATCATAATAATTACTATTCATTGAGAATTTAATGTGCCAACACAAGTATCATCTCTCTATTATCTCATTTAATCCTTAAAATAACTGGAAAGTAGGTTGCGTAATTCTCGTTCTAAAGATTAGGGAAGAGATGTTCACAGAAGTGAAAAAAAAAATTACTTGCCATCATTAAACTAATGGGTGGTGGAGCCAGAGCTAAGACCCATAGGTCCCTTAATTTTCCATCTATAACAACCATAGCTACTATTTATTTAGAGTATGCCAGACACTGGGATGAGTCCTTCACATGAACTGAATCATTATATCTGCATGACTCTGAGATACAGATATTATTATCTCCATTTGACAGATTAGGAAACTGGGTTTCAGAGAGGTTAAGGAGCCTATTTGAGGTCAAGCAGTAGAATTGAACTAGAAATCAGTTCATTCTTCCAGGTTATGTCAAAGTTGTAAGGTCTTAGAAAGTATTTTTGACAATATTATTTTCAGAACCTAGGAGGGAAGGTGGGGGAAAGTTAGTGTGCCAGATTGCCTGTTGGTATTAATACTGAGCACTCTTCCTGTCCACCTATGTTCTCAGTATCTTAGGGGCTAGAAGCCTGGAACTTTATTTTCCGGAATCCTTTGCCAGCAGGCTTCTACTTTAGATTCCACATATGCGAGGAGTTCACAGAAGATTTGGGAGAGGAAGAGAAACAAAAGTCATTACCCAGCCCCTCACCCCATCTCCTACCATTGCCCCTTTATTCACTCTACTCCAGCCCTCCCCACCTCACAACCTCTGTGCTATTTCTCAG
The DNA here is from genome assembly GCA_963575035.1 of Avahi laniger. Classification (NCBI taxonomy): domain Eukaryota; kingdom Metazoa; phylum Chordata; class Mammalia; order Primates; family Indriidae; genus Avahi; species Avahi laniger. The sequence goes on along the minus strand of CAUYSK010049745.1, from coordinate 24,512 downwards.
ACACTCCAAGGACACTACCTTGTCAGGGGTTTTGCATTTGATTATCCTTCTACCCGGATTGTTCTTTCTCTAGATAGCCACATAGCTCTCTCTTTCACCTCTTTCAGGTCTTTGTTCAAATGTCTCCTATTTCCTGAATCCTTTCTTGAGCACCTTATTTAAAATTGCAAAACCCATCTTGGCACGCACAGTTCTATCTCCCATTTCTGGCGTCAAGTTTCCTCGTAGCATTTATCATCATCTGATGTATATTTTACTTGTTAATTTATTTATGCCAGTCTATTTCCACTAGAATATGAATTCCACACAGGCAATTATTTGTGTCTGTTAATTACTGGATTCCCTAGTCCAAGAACAGTATCTGGCTCAAGTTGGGCATTCAGTAAATATTTGTTGAATAAATAAGAATGATCACTACCCCTGACAGGTGAACACGCGTGGTCACTCTGTGCACAGGGCACTGGTGCACTCCTGGAAGTCAATCCCAAGAGTCTTATTTGCTTTGAGCCAGGGCCTGACATCACCTTTGCTGTTGCTCCTGTTCTTTCTCGCTGCTCTGATCTGTGGAGGCATCTGCGTTGGGTGAGAGATCCAAGTTTCCATAAAAAGTGCAGATGGAGTTATCAAGAAGGCTGTGCGCAGCAGGGAGTCTAGCTCTGCCAACCATTTGTACAATTTTTGTCATAGCAGTCAGTGATGCACCAGAGGGGAGGCGGGGAGAGCTGTCTGTCCTGATGGGGAGGAGTTGCCCTGACATTGTTTAGAGTTGCCAGTACATGGTGGTAACAGAAAGCAGACTGATTTTTAGTTGGCTTTTCTTTACCTTCTCTCCAGAAAATGCAGCCCGTTATTGTTTTCACATGAAGTATACCACTTCCACTGCCCTGTTCTTGGTACACTATAGACACTAGTCTAAAAGTGGCTGAGGGTCCAAAGCTGACCTCGAATGGGTGTGACTGCTGTGATTTGGAGCTCACGGTGGTAACACTTCCACCACTGAGAACACCGCTCATTCCCAAAGAAAGTTGGTGTGGGCACTGATGACAGAACTTAAATTTGTTCAATTTGTCTGTCGCCCGCTTTCTGATGAACCAGCCTTATTTCTAAGTCCTGAATTTCTATCTTAGGAGGGGTTCTGGCTGTATTATCTGCTGCTTTGCAACAAATTATTCTGAAACTTAATAGCTTAAAACAATATTTATTATCTCAGAGTTTCTGAGTACCAGGAATCTGGGCATCTTAATTGGGTCCCTTGCTTTAGGGTCTCTCACAGGCTGCAGGCAAGGTGTAGGCTGAGGCTGCAGTCTCACCTCAAGGTTCCACTGGGGAGGTGTCCACTTCCAAGCTCACTGAAATGGTTGTTGGCAGGCGTCAGTTCCTCAAGAGTTGTAAGACTGAGGGCCTGAGGTCCCCACTGACTGTTGGTCAGAGGCCACCCTCACTTCCTTGCCACGTGGGTCTCTCCATAGAGCATCTCACAACATGGCAGAGTGAGCAAGTGAGAGGGCAAGAAAGAGGAACAGCAAGAGAGGGAGGACTAGCAAAAGGGAAGTCACAATCTTTCATCACCTAATCTCAAAGTGGAGTGCTGTCAGTCTTACAGTATTCTGAAGCAAGTCACAATGTTGAGCACACACACACGTACATGGGGAGGGGCTCACACAAGGGACTGAATACCAAAGACAGAGATCACTAGGAGTCATTTCAGAAGCTGTCCTGCCTTGGGTCTCTTCTTGAGTAATTGCTCCACGTATTTTAAATATGCATGCATTGAACCTTGCCGTGCTCAGTAATTTCCTCAGCCAGATCCTATTTTTACTACACCTTATAGAAATTGCTACACCTTGAAGCTTCTGGCTGATGAATGGACTTATTTTCTGGGTTATGCTGAGGATCAACATTTTTTTCTGCTTTGAAATTTCAAAGGGAATTTAGGAGGGAATAGAGTTAAATATGTACAATCAAATGCTATTTTTATATGGAAATCTTCAACTAATTTTTTTTAAAGATGAGGTGCATGGGCCATACAGTTTTTGAGGTCTTGCATATAAAGATGTCTTGCTGTTGCAACTACCCATAAATGATCCATAAAGTTTGAGTTGATATCAAATTATTGATACACATTATTTTTTCCTTAAAACTTGGCTGACATAAATTCACTGCTTTCTAGCATTTTTTGTTGTTGTAGTTGTATAAGGGAAGTCTTAGGATAACTAGGTTCTTGATAAATGTAAGTAGATATTTTCAGTGCCCTCCCACGTAGCCAAAGTATTCACCATTTTAGTGTTGCCAACAGTGTACTACTCACTGCAAGCATCTGTGCCTTTCTGCTGAGGGCTTCTCTCAGCACGTGGACTGGCCTGAAGTGCCAATCTCTCCATCACTTTTTAGCCAGAGATGGATAGCAGTTTAATATAAAATGTCTCAGATTCCTCACCCCTTGGGTAGGATAACGCTGAATTATGCTTTGTATTCATTAGGATTGAATCTTAGTTGCCCACAGCTGAAATCAGCTCAATAAAAGCAACTTTAATGATTCCTTATGCTCCCTTATTTCAGGGTCTCACCCCTACAGGTGCTGCCTGGGCTCACCAACCCTAGTCTCAAAAATCTTCTTCTGGGGGAACACACTGGAAAATAATTCTTTATAGGTAAGTTTGTTCAGGTAGAGGTAATCTTGTTCCAATGCTTATAATATTTTTAAAAGTTTATTTATCTTGGTTTCTCAAAATTTTGTCAGGTTTTCCCAGAGGTTGTGTTTCTGTACCTGATTTTTCTCCGGTTTGAGGAACTCTTTTAAAAATGTGTGCACTTAACTTTTCTAAGCTCAAGGATTTTGTTAAACTATAGTTTTGATTATTTCTTTGTTAATTCTGATTTCTTCTTCATGAAATTTGGTTTGCCTGGTTTCTCCTTTACTATCACAAAACATCACTAAAAATATGATTTTTTTTCCATTATCTTTCTTCCCTATGTATCATTGCCTCTTTCATTACTTACATATATTTGCTTTTGTCGCCTGCATTCTGAGAAGGCTTTTCAAATTTGTTACCCACATCACCCCTTCCACTTTCTGCAGTGTTGGTTTTGTTCTTTACTTTCTCAATGTGGCCTTAAATTCTGCTATTGTGTTTTTCCAATTCCTCGTTATCTCGTCCATAACCCCTCTTTCTCTCATCTCAACTTTTAAAAATGACTCATTGTTTTGTTTCATATATGACATATCTTTTATACTTTCCTGAAATTTTCTGGAATTTTCTTTCAGATCTTGCAATTGATAATATCATAGAGGTGTACTTGTCTCTGGGCCTTGTGGATGAATGTTGCCTTTCCCTCTTGTTCTATAGTTTTATGTTTTGTTTTGTTCCATATTTACATATTTTTTACTCATCCTTGGTAAAGATGACATCTAGACTGCATTAGTCAGGATTCTCCAGAGAAACAGAACCAATAGCGTATGTGTATATGTGTGTGGGTGTGTGTGTGCGCACACGTGTGTGTATGTCTAAATCTATATATCTGTATATATATAGAGAGAGACAGAGAGATTGAGATTTATTGTGAGGGATTAGCTCATGCGATTCTGAAGACTGAGAAGTCCCACAGTCTGCCACAATCTGTGTTTGCAAGCTGAAGGCCCAGGAAAGCTGATGATATAGTCCTAGTCCAAGACTGAGGTCTGAGAACCAAGATAGTTAATAGTATGAACAAGAGCCTGAAGGCTCAAGAACGAGGAGCTCCAACATCTGAGAGCAGAAGATGGATGTCCCAGCTGAAGCAGAGAAAGCAAATCTGTCCTTCCTCCACCATTTTGTTCTATTCAGGTCCTCAATGGATTGAGTGACGCCCACCTGCATTGGTGAGGGCGCATCTTTACTCAGTCTACGGATTCAAATGTTAATTCCTTCCAGAAACACCCTCGCAGGGACACAGAAATAATGTTTTACTAGCTATCTGGGTATCCTTCAGCTCAGTTAAGTTGACACATAAAATTAACCATCACATAAGTGTTTATCAACAAATAGGGTAATTAGTTTGGACTATGCACTTCTTTCTATTTGTGTAGAGATCAAATCCCTTTCTCAGATCTCTTGTTGGAGGAGGGAAGATTGATGTACACAGGTTCTAGATAAATTCCCATTTGCTACCAGACATGAACCCAGTGAGGACTTCTCCTTCATTGCCTAATCTTCTAGAATACTAAAAACTGTGATTAAATTAGCTAGGTTGCTCCATGCCATTTCCAATTGTGCTCACTCCTAACCCTGTCCTCTCATTTCCTGCTTAGTTATTTTTACAGGATTTACAGACTCTGAAAGGAAGTACCATAATGCCTATAGAGGCAGAAAGGAGTGGTTTCAGGAGTTCAAAAGACTTCACACTCCACACTAGTTCTAAGCATTCTAGAGCAGTGATTTCTTAGAGCAGGTCCTACATGTCTGTTTAGAAAACATTTTATGTTGCAAGGCTTATGGTAGATTTTTCCTACCTTATTTTGCATGGTCCTTTTTTTCCCTAAAGCAAAGGTGGTTAATGCCATGAGCTGATGCTTTGGTCAATTTTCTAAATTAATCTTACCTTTCTTATAGTTATTATTAGTTTCTCCCAGAATTTAGCATTAGGTTATGTGATAGCCTTAATTTCTAATGGCCTTGTGAGTTGTCTTCTGTGTTATCATTAATATATATGTGAAAGATTGAGATATACTGTATAAGTAAATGCTAACAAGACACTCCTTTAAATGAGAAATCTCATCTTCACATATATTATAATAAATGCAAAGTAGATTTTTGTCTTATTCATTGAGTGCAATGTGTAGCAACAGGGTTTTGTAATTCCTTGTTTTTTAAACCTTACTCATAAGTAACATTATTTTCTATTACGTGATTAAAATATCATCTATGACAAATAATTTCATAAGCTTGTTTTATATATGCTATAAAAAAGTCTTGCTTAAAATTATTTTTGAGGCAACTACCTTAACTGTAATCTATATGCTGATCCTAAAGAATATTGCTGCCAAAAATTATGATGAAGTACCCCAAAGCATACATATTCATGGCCATTCCCTCATGTGTCTCCTCAGAATTCATGACTACATCCATGTTGGGACAGAAACTCAGGGGAAGTATCCAAGAAAGCAAAACATAAGCCATACAGAGTAGTTCCCCGTCTTTAACAGGTATTAAAAACATGGGCATAAGAGTGATTGATGTGCAGAAGGATATCATAAAAGTGCAATTTGAAGGCTTTTTCTGATATGCTGAAAATGAAAAAATGAGAAGTTAGACTTCCAAAATTCATGCGCTTATTCTTCCAAAGTTTAAACTATGGCCCTACAATGTTTGATTCATTAAAATTAACAGTAGGACCACTATACTTTTCATGGTATGAATAAATACTATCTGGACCAAAGTTTAAATATTGCTAAGTCTATTGATGTGTAGAAAAATCTGTACATTTAGTTATTTGCAAGGGTGTGCTACAGTGGCTTTTTTGGGTTCCAGAGAATCAATTGTGCGCATCTTTTCCAAACTCTGTGCTCAATGACATAACATTGATAGCTTGAAACCCACCATGTTTGGAGCATTTATGTCGTGGAAATTGGCAAATGCTACAGTTAGGGCTTTTTTTCCCCCAAAGAGCCAGTTGTTAAACCTTTATCAGCACACCAAAATTATTAGGGCCCTTTTTATACTTTCTTTCCTCATGATTACATGATTATATTTAGTTTTTTTATATTAGCCTCCCCAGCCTTCATCATAGTGATTGACTGAGTCAGCCAATGATACTGGATTTGAATTTCCATGCATTTGCTTTCACGCAAGAGCAGGAACCCATGTTCAAGCCGTGGCTTTACTCCCTTTTTTCCACAAGGAATTGTTAGTGTGTGGTGAATGACCACAAAAAGGCAACAACTATAAACTAGATCCTCTTTGATTCTCTTTTTATTATTAATCATCCCAAGTTAAAAGACGCCCTTCAATTCCAATATTTTTAAACTTCAATATCGATTAAAGGATGAATGACTCCAGTTATAGTCACAGTGGATTTAATTTCATTTGCTTTAGAAAATGTGTTATAAATGAATGTCCTTGGCTTAGGGTCCTGTTTCCAGCTTTGCTCGGTCATCCTGAAGTGTGAAGGCCTTGCCCAGGGTGGGTTCCAGGGACAGACTGTCTGAGAGGAATGTAAAGATGTAAGGAAGCAGAGACTCCAGGAAGCTGCTGGCCTCCACCCTGCTGGCTTCCTCCATTTCTCTCAACCTCCCCTGTACTTCTTTCTTCTTCAGTCTTTCTGATTCTCCTCTCATCATCATCTAGTTCCTTGTTCATTGCACTTATCGGGTTGCATTTATATCTCAGACTTTAATTTTAAAAAAGAAACAGTTGATGAGAAGGATGCCCTTACAGAGTCTCCTGTTGGTGACCTAGGTAAGAAAGCAATTTGCCAGCTCTTTAAACTGTATCTTCAAAATGAATGTTCAATATTTATTTGAGGAAGAGGGAATGTCAGCACCTGTTAGGAATCCTTTGTTGTCTCATCTTGAAAGCTCTATTCCCACCTGTTCTGCAGGACTAATTTACATGTCACTGGCTGTGAATGGAACTGAGGATGGAGGGCTGAGCTAACTGGCACCTTTTTTCAGGTTAGTTCAGTAATATTTTAATGTTCCTTAGAGAAGTGCTTCTCAATTTTTCATGTGCATATCTTTCTCTTGGAAATTATGTTGAAAGCAGATTCAGCAATTCTCATTCAGTAGGTCTGGGGCAGGGCTTGAGATTCTTCATTTCTGACAAAGTCCCAAGAGCTACTGATGCGGCTGGTCCAGGAGTCATGCTTTGAGTAGGAAGGCTTTGGGTGGGGGGGATGGGAAGGTGGAAGGGATGTCACACTGCCATTAATCTGGCTCTAGATGGAAGTGTCAATATTTCTATGTGAAGAGGGAGAGAACAAGAAGCTAGTTTTCTTTTTTGTTTTTTAGTTATAAATCTTTAAAATATTTTTTTTTCTGGCTGGGGGAGGAGTAGATTACTGGCCCCCAGCATTAAAGAAATTCCCTGCTTATTTTAGATATCTTACTAAAAATGGAGGCTTCTACTCTCAAAAGAGAATTATATGATTCTGTGATTTTAGAATTTGAATTTTGTAGTTGCTGCTTAGACTATGAGATATAGAAGCCCTGATAGACCTATATTTGCAACTGTTTTAAAAATGATACGATTTTGATCTACTCAGTAAGAACATTTGTTTAAAAATGTTATTTTAAATATCTTTTTAAAGGATATGGAAACTGGAAACATAAAGCCCACCATTAATGAAGTAATGACTTAAAGTGAACACCAGTAGATAACTAGACAGTGATATTTCCTTAAGAATTGTTGTCATGATAACCATGTGAATTTACTTATTCATGTACTAGGACATTCCGATTTATGAATATGGGGATACAAAGTTTTCATACATAAAGCAGATTCCCCACCCAGCATGAAGTGCTCAACTGTCCAATTCTGAGCAAACCATAAACTGCCCATGATGTGTTTTTGCCAGGCACACACTGATGATCAACAAATCATCAAATAAATATTTGTTGAAAGAATTGAATCCAAAGGAAACTCATATACTTGCCTACACAATTTAAACAATGTCTGTCCCAAGCACATGCTTTCAGAAATGATAACTTCCATATTAACCTCTTCAGACCTAGAAATGAGCATTGCCTGTTTTTAGGCTACATGACCCAATGTCCACTTCCATGCACAAAACTCCCCTCAATCATTTCAGCCAATAGGAAGCTCTCCCTTTCCAAACACCAATGGCACTTACCTTACCTCATACTTTTGCCATTTGTATCTAGAAAAGATTGCATCTCTAAAAACACTGCAAAATTCTTAAAAACAAAGGAAATAAATTATTTTTCTGAATCCCATTGCACATAGCATAGAGTTAGACACTAATTAAGAACATCTAGAGTTAGATATTCAATTGAAAGTTATTAAATTAATTACTCTTTTGATACATGATTGTTGATTATCCTTTATTTATTAAATATCTATGTTAGATATTTCAGGCACAGCCCAGCCCTTCCAGACTCAACCAAACAAAATATAACATTACTTTAAGAAATTTTCTTATGATTCAGTCTTTGAAACACCCACAGAATAAGATATCTTTTGATTAAAAAAAAAGGCTTAGGTATGTTTCTCCAAGGCTCAGCTAGGCACGGCTGTTGGCTTATTTCCCCAAGGTACAGCTGAGAATGGCTTTTGTCGTTTCTATCAAGTCTGCTGGTTGATGTTTTCGCTATGTTTTCCAAAGGGTCAGCTGAACATGATTTTGGTGTGATTATTTCCACCAATCAATACACCGAGAAGAGCGAACTCAGCTGAATTACAGAGAAACATAACTTGAGCATATTTTAATGTTCATACAATAGCCACCATTACTGAAAACTTAGCAGAGATTAGATCCTATTCTAGGTGCTTTAAGAGTTTATTTAATCTTTGCAACAGCACTATGAGGTAATTAATAACATAACCCCCATATATAATGAGAGACTGAGGCTCAGAGAATTGAAGTCATTTTCCCAGTGTCATGGGGCCAGGAAAATGTAAAGCTCAGACATGAACCCAAGCTGTCTCTAAAGCGGTGTTATCTAATATAATAGCTACTAGCCACAGGTGTGACTATGAAATTGATTAAAATTAAATAAAATTAAAAATTCAGTTCCTCAGTCACACTAGCCATATTTCAAATGCTCAGTGAATGCTTGTGGTTAATGGCTACCATACGGGACAGCACAGATATGGAACATTTCCATCGTCACCGAAAGTTCTACTGGACGGTGCTGCTCCTGTGTCTGTACCTGCTGGTCACCTGCTGGCTGCGCTGCCTTTTCGAGAATTTCACTATGAAAAGGACTTTGGATACGGCAACTTTTGGGCAGATGTGTGTAGGAATGAAGAACTGAGCGGCAGGATAAGGAAGGGAAAGACAAGGAAGGGAAGATCTCCACATCCCAGGCTACCTGGGATCTAACCTAGGTTGGGGGCTTCACTTAGGGACTAGTCTCCCCCGGAATCCCCTGTGGAACAGCTGCGATGGAGGAGGATCTCTTCGGCTCCCCACCAGGGAGTCAGGTCTGGGACAACTGCTTTAAAGGCAAAGTGGCTGGTCTGGAGAGAGGAAGAAGATCTGCATGTTTGTACCCAGCAGTAACCACCTGCCCCCAGCTGGGCTATGGCTGCCCACAGGGCCACTTCCTCTAGAGAGACAAGACTTCACCCAGGTGTATGAGAGGGTGTTGGAGAAATGTGAAAGCTCAGCACGAACCCTGAAAGCCTCCAACTGCTCACCCTGGACCCACTGGGGCTTGCGTGGCTTCACCACTCCAGATCCTCCATCCGGATATTCCTGATCTCCTGACAGACTCTCAGGACCAGCATTCAGATTGCTCTATACACACTGACCACTGCAGATATACTCTTAAATAAAATAACAGCTGTGGCTTACACTTAATACGTTCCAGGTACTGTGTCTAGGTACTATTAATATAAGGTAGTAAGCATAAACCGTAGTTATTATTTTTATTTGTATATATTTTATATTTTATTTATAGATCTTTGAATTTTCACAATACTATGAGGTATGTATGTATTATTACTATTATTATTATTGCCATCATTCTCATTTTACACTTGAGGAAACATGGCACAGTGACTTACCACACTGCTATGAATTGGCCGAGTGGAAGGTGAGGCCCGCCCGCGTGGGCCCTCGTTCGCATTCGTAAGTGCTTCACTGGACAGCTTTGCTTCCCACCATGATGGCAATCGTCCATGTTCTTTGTCTATATAAACACTTGCTTGGGCGTTCAGTGTGACGTGATTTTCAGATGATTACTCCAGCCACATTGTAAAGAAGCATCCATGGAGCTTCCAGAAACTACTTATTTTGATTGACACACACCAACAGTGGTAATAAGCACGTAGTAACTGATTGAAAGAATTTTCATGTTTTCTATATCAAACTTAGAATTTCTACTGTCCAGTGGTAAATACTAGTTATTTTGCATTTTATAAAACAACTGAAGTATTGATAAGTGTATATACTTTTGAGTTTGTCTGCAGGACAGAAGTTTGATTTCAATTGCTTTTCCCTCTGGGTACCTATCTTTGGTCACAAACAACAGGATGTGGCTCTGTCATGAGCATGATCACTAGCTTTGGGAAGCGTTATCTGAGAATACTAAAAGTGGCAATTATACAAATAAATGAAGGTAACAATATTTCATTAATTATGATTAAGGTATGCCATACCAGTAATGCTAATGTGAAACACAGAGGGCTAAATTTTCAGACAATTGGTACAGTGTCATGAACATAAATAAACTGGAAAAACAAAAACAAAATCCCAGAAGCTGTGTACCAGCCTTCTGTAGATTGGGTGAGGTGGCAGAAATCTACCAGTTAATTCTGCTACATAAGTAACACTCTTGTCATCAATGGGAGGAGGAACAAAGATTTTGGAAAATAATTAAAAATTGGAGAATGTCCTCTGAGAGTATAGTAGATGTGATATCAAACTCAACATGGAACATACATCTATCCAGCAGGTGCAATTTCTTCTTCACAGTTTGTGAGACCTACATCAACTCTAAGATGTCACGTTGGGGATTTTTGAGTTGTTTCCTCAATCTACATATGAGGCTAAAACTGAAATGTAATTCTGAGGAATGCCTCTCAGGACTGCACGGATGAAACGCAAGTGAACCATCCACGTGTGGAAAACAGATGACAACAGATCATAAACCAGTTCATCCTGGATGACCTCAGATAGGGCTAGCTCAAGAGCAAGGACAGGAAAGAAACACTATCATTCCAAAGGATAGCTTCCTACGAGGCCACTTTAGGTAACTATGACTGAGGGTATTCAAGAGGCAGAGGGAAGGCCCTGAAAACTGTACCAGTGGTCATACAACAAAAATAGTCTTTGGCGGTGGTACCGAGTCACGTGTAATAGCCACACCTACACATGCCCTTGGCAGCAACCCTCAAAGAGGGTGAAATGAGCAAAAGTCATGTGATGTCTTTTTTCCACCTTAAGCATGTGTAAACTCCCGAGGGGTCTGACAGCTATTATACCTTCAGAGCATTTGTCCTTCAACATGTCTTTGGAGCTGTAAGAGACATAAATATAGCTCAGTTTGTTTGGTGTGTATTTATTAGGAATCTGAAAAGACTTAGAACAAGAATATAAATAAATAATGGTAAAATTTACATAGAGAATATAGGTAGGCTCAAGCAGGGTGCTAGGAAAGATGACCGTGTGATTCTATACAGGCTGATCCGTTTGTCCCAGCAGTTTACATCTAGTGCAGACCCCCGCACAGTGAAGTCTATTTGACAAGTGACAGAGGGTGATTAAAATGAACAGGCCACGTATGGCAACATTTGGCTTGCAACTCCAGAAATTTAAACAATGCCACTCACAGCTGCCAGCATTCGAACCTTGAGGTGCCATATGTTTATTTCTTCATTTCATAGACACATTTATTGTACAGTGCAGCAGAGTCTAGAGAGTTATGTGTGCTCATGTGACTGACTTTGTACATAGGAGAAAAAAAGGCCTTTTGAGCCAAGATGTAATAGATATGAACTATACAGGAACTACAGATTTTAACAAAAATCTCCACAATTAAAAATCAAATCAGTTGCTTCTGCATTGGCCAACTCCTGAATCCAATTATCTTTTTGCCTTCAAAAGGTAATTAAAAGTCCCACAGACAATAATCCTTTAAATCCAGGAAGTCAATGAGTTTCTCAAGTGAAGGCTTTTAATCTAATCAACATTTACATAAATGAAGAAAAGATGGAACAATTCTTTTCCTTTTATTTTTTCCTTTAAAATATAAATGCATTTATTCTACAGTTATTACTATTATGTAAGGACACATGGAGAGACTTTGTAAATTAGTGTACCTACTTTCTTGAAATCTCTTAGGGCAACCTTGCCCTGGATTTCCCACAGCAGCTAAATTGGCTGATGGTATTTTCACAAGGCTTCACCCAGCCAGATAATGACAGTTATCAAGGAAGAGGGACTTTGAGGGACATAAGGATAGAAGTTGAAAAATGAAATTACATAAAAAAACCCACAGTCATTCTGAATTGTACAAAAACATCAGCTTATGGATTTAATTTTATTTGCTTTGAAAGCTCTATTTACAGTACTTAGTTTTAAAGAAATGAAGGTTTATTCATTTCCAAATTATAGCTGTAGAAATCAAATCAGGTGTTGGTTACATTCCTCAGCCTTTTAGAACGTGGTGAATGGTATTTTGCCTTTGTTGTTTTTAAAATGGAAAAGAAACGAAAATTGAATTCTTTCCCTCCTCCCTCCCTTCCTTTCATATTACCTTCTTCCTTTTCTTTCTTTATTCTTTTTATTAAATTAGTTTCTTTGGTGTTTTTCTTTTTTCTCTTTTAAACCTGCAGACAAAATTATATGTATTTATCATGCACAACATGATGTTTTAAAATATATATACATTGTGGAAAGGCTAAATTTAGCTAAGTAACATATGTATTACCTCACAAAGTTATCATATCTGTGATGAGAACACTTAAAATATACTCCCTTAGCATTTTACAAGAATACCATAAATCATCATCAACTATAGTTATCTTGCTGTGCAATAGATCTCTTGAATTTATTCCTCCTATGTAACTATAATTATGAATCCTTCTACCAACTTCTCCTCACATCCCCTCCCCACCACCATTCCCAGCCTCTGGTAACCACTATTCTACACTCTATTTCTATGAGATCGATTTTTCAGATTCCACATATAAGTGAGATCATATGATATTTGTCTTTGTGTGCCTGGGTTATTTCACTTAACATGATGTCCTCCAGGTTCATCCATGTTGTTGCAAAGGAAAAGATCTTTTTCTTTTTGATGGCTGAATAGTATTCCATTGTATATGTAGCACATTTTCTTTACCTATTCATTCGTTGATGGACACTTAGGTTGATGCTGTATCTTGGCTATTGTGAATAATGCTGTAATAAACATGAAATACAAATATCTCTTCAACAAACTGATTTCATTTCCTTTGGATATATACCCAGTAGTGGGATTGCTGGATCATACAGTAATTCTATTATTAATTTTTTGAGGAACCTCCATACTGTTTTCCATGATGGCTGTACTGATTTATATTCCAACCAACAATGTGCAAGAGTTCCTTTTTCTCCACATCCCTAACATTCGTTATCTTTTGACTGTTTTTGATAATAGTGATTCTAGCAGGTGAGAAGTGATTTAATCGTATTTTAATTTGCATTTCTCTGATGATTAGTGATGTTTAACATTTTTTCACGTACCTGTTGGCCATTTATGTCATCTTTTCAGAAATGTCTATTACAGTTCTTTTTTCATTTTTTTAAAGAGACAGAGTCTCACTCTGTCACTCAGGCTGAAGTGCAGTGGTACAGTCATAGCCCACTGCAGCCTCAATTCCTGGGCTCAGATGATCCTGATCCTTTCACTTCAATGTCCCAAGTAGCTAGGACTACAGGTGTGTACCACCATGTCTGGCTAACATTTTTTTTTTTTTTTTGTAGAGACAGGGTCTTGCTATGTTGCCCAGACGGGTCTTGAACTGCTGGCCTCAAGCAATCCTCCCCTCTTGGCCTCCCAAAGTTCTGGGATTACAGGCGTGAGCCACTGCACCTGGCCTGTCCATTTTTTACTTGGGTCATTTGTTTTCTTGCTATTGAGTTGAGTTTCTTATATATTTTGGATATTAATTCCTTATCAGATGTATGGCTTATAAATATATTCTCCTGTTCCTTAGGTTGTCTCTTCACTCTGTTGATTGTTTCCCTTGCTGTGCAGAAACTTTTTAGTTTGATGTAATCCCATTTGTCTATTTTTGCTTTTGGGGTCATGTTAAAAGGATCATTGTCCAGAATAATGTCATGGAGTTTTCCCCCTAAGTTTTCTTCTAGTAGTTTTAAGTTTCAAGTCTTAGGTGTAAATCTTTAATCCATTTTGAGCTGATTTTTGTGTATTGTGTGAGATGAGGTGTAATTTCATTTTTCTGCATGTGGATATCCAATTTTCTCAGCACCATTTATTGAAGACATGGTTCTTTCCCCATTGTGTATTCTTGACAGCTTTGTCAAAGATAAATTGACTATAAATCTGTAAACTTATTTCTGGGCTCTCTATTCTGTTTTATTGGTCTATGTGTCTATTTTTATGTCAGTACCTTGATATTTTGGATATTGCTCTATAGTAGATTTTGAAATCAGGTAGGGTGATGCCTCTAGCTTTGTTCTTACTGCTGAAGATTGTTTTGGCTATTTGGGGACCTTTGTGGTTCCATACATATTTAAGGATTGTTTTTTTATTTTTGTGAAAAATACTGGAATTTTGATAGGGATTGCATTACATCTGTAGACCACTTTGGGCAATGTGGGCATTTTAACAATATCAATTCTTCCAATCCATAGGATATATTTCCATTTATTTGCATCTTCTTCAATTTCTTTCATCAATGTTTTATAGTTTTTCAGTATAGAGATCTTTCACCTTTTTGGTTAAATTTGTTCCTAAGTATTTTTTTGACGTCATTGTAAATGGATTTGTTTTCTGAGTTTCTTTTTCAGCTAGTTTGCTGTTAGTGTATAGAAATGCTACTGATTTTTGTATGTCGATTTTGTATCTGAAAACTTTACAGAATTTGTATAGTAGTTCTAACAGTTTTTTTGATGGAGTGTCTCAGGTTTTTTATATGTAAGATTATGTCATCTTCAAACAGAGATTCCTTCCCTTCCATTTGATGCCTTTTATTTCTTTCTCTTACCTTGTTGCTCCAGCTAGGACATCTAGTTGAATAGAAGTGGTGAGAGTGGGCATTCTTGTCTTCTTCTGAATCACAGAGGAAAAGTTCTCAACTTTTCCTGTTGAGTATGATGTTACCTGTGGGTTTTTCATAGATGGCCTTTATTGTGCTGAGGTACATTCCTTCTATATCTAATTTGTTAAGGTTATTTTTTATTGTGAAAGGATATTGAATTTTGTCAAATGCTTTTTCTGCATCTATTGAGATGATCATATGGTTTTTGTCCTTCATTCTGTCTACATGGTATATCATATTTATAAATTTGTGTATGTTTGACCCTCCTTGCATCCCTGAGATGAATCCTGCTTGATCATTGTGAATGTGCTGCTGAGTTCATTTTGCTAATATTTTTTTGAGGATTTTTCCACTTGTGTTCATCAGGGATATCGGTTTTTTAAAACTATTTTTATTTTTTTAGTGTCCTTGTCTTGCTTTGTATCAGGGTATACTGACCTTCTAAAATGAGCGTAGAAGTATTCCCTCCTCTTCAATTTTCTGAAAGAGTTTAAGAAAGATTGGTAGAATCCTTTACATATTTGATAGAATTCAGCCATGAAGTTGTCAGGTCCTGGGCTTTTATTTGATGGGAGATTTTTATTACTGATTCAATCTCCTTACTTATTATTGTTCTGTTCAGATTTTCTGTTTATTCATGATTCAATCTCAGTAGGTTGCATGTGTCTAGAAATTTACATATTTCTTCTAGGTTATCCATTTTTTTGACATATAGTTGTTCATAACAATTTCTTATGATCCTTTGTATTTCTGTTGCATCAGTAGTATTTTCTCCCTTTTCATTTCTGAGTTTATTAATTTTAATCTTCTGTCTTTTTTTCTTAGTCAAGCTAAAGGTATGACGATTTTATCTATTCATAAAACCAACTGTAAGTTTTCTTGAACTTTTATGTTGTTTTTCTAGTCTCTTTTTTATTTATTTTTGCTCTAATATTTATTATTTCCTCCCTTCAACTAAGTTTGGGCTTGGTTTGTTCTTGTTTTTCTAGTTCCTTAAAGTGCAATGTTATATTGTTTATTTGAAATATTTCTTCTTTTTTGATTTAGATGTTTATTGCTATAAATTTCCCTCTTAAAACTACTTTTGCTGCTTCTTATAAGTTTTGGTATTTTTGTTCATATCAAGATATTTTTAAATTTTCTTTTTAATTTCTTCATTGACCCATTGGTTGTTCAGGAGCATGTTAATTAATTTCTATATATTTGTGAATTTTCTGAAGTTCTAAAAATTCTTAAATTTGTTTGTTTTGATGACTTTATAACTATTGAGCCCTGTTAGGAAAAACTAATTTGTGAAATACACAGTTGGTTTAATGCACTCCTCAGGAAAGTGATTCATTTTGATGGCTTACTTAATATCTTGACTCAGACTCTGAACTGTTGGTCTATAGCTTCCTCATGTCCATGGTGGCTGCAGGGCTGGAATTCAGGTCTCAGGGGAGAGGCCAGAGAATGCAGACCTTCTGAATTGGGGCCACTTGATGAGACTGGATTTGCCTTTTCCCTCCAGGGCCTTACAACAAACAGCATGGATGAGGTCCGATTAAGAGTGATAGACAACCCTTCCCTGTTTGGTCTGCACAGAAGGGCTTGTTTCCTGTTTATAGTCTTGCATTTGACTGTCTCAGGTTAAAAAAATCTAATGGAAACATTTGGAAGGAAATGTACATTGCCTTTTTCTCCTCATGGCTCCTATTTTTACATTTACCTGCTTTCCCCAAAGAAACACTCTGCTATTCGAAATTGGTAGGTGGGTAGGAATTGGTCTTGGCAGCATGTCTTTATGCTTATATCTCTCCAGGGTTAATATGTTATGAGAAAAAAGATTGGTTCTTTTTACCATTGGTTCTTGGGGTCTTTGTGTATCTGTCTGAAAACATCTCTAATATTGAAGGCCATTGCTTAGGCAGAAGGTGATTATAATGCCAAAACACAAAAATTTGAAGGTGTCTCATTCGTTAATTTATTTATTCATCCAACACATATACAGGCATATCTCCTTTTATTGCAATTTGCTTTATTTTGAAGATACTGCATTTTTTACAAATTGAAGGTTTAGCGCAACCCTGTGTTGAGCAAATCTGTGGTACCATTTTTCCAATAGCATGTGCTCCCTTTATGTCTCTGTCAGCATTTCTTAGCAATAAAATATTTTTAAATTAAAGTAAGTACCTGTTTTTAGACATAATGTTATTTCACATGTAATGGACAGCAGTATAGTATAAATGTAACTTTTATATACACTATGAAACCAAAAAAGTTGTATGACTTGCTTTATTGTGATATTCACTTTATTGCAATGGTCTGGAACCAAACCCTCGACATTTCTGAGGTATGCCTGTATATTAATTACCCACTCTGTGCCAGCCACTGTTAAAGGCAAATCATTTATTAAAGGAAGAAGCCTGGTTAAAAGGACTCTATGTGTAGGAGATGACCTGAGTCAGGAATCGTTAATCTATGAATTGTCCACCTAAGTGATTTTCAGCTATCTACCTGGATCCCAGACATGCCGCCTAGGATTAGGCAACTCCTGGGTGTGGTTTAACATTTTCAGTGGTGCGTGAAGATCACTGTTATGAACTACTAGATTATTTCTTCACTCCTCAAAGTTTTATTCATCTTCCCTTGATTTGTCATTGATTGCATTTCTTGAATAAAGTGCTTTTAGACAAGGGGTCCTACCTTAAAATTTCTGCCAAATCCAACATCAGCACATAAAACTTTCACAACACAAAACAGTAGTTAAATTAATGTAACAGCTTTGCCCCATGTACCCAATTTCAGTTAGGAACTCTATTACAAAGCTTCTCCACCACTCACTGGGGCTGTATTGAGAAACAGATTTAAAGGCCCAGATCAGGGGTTTAGGAAGAATATGTAGATGCTTCTTAATTTATAATGGGGTTATGTCCCAATAAACCCATTGTAAATTGAAAATATTGTAAGTTGAAAGTGTGTTTTCCACTCGTGATATTTTTTACTTATCATGGATTTATCCAGGCATAGCCCTATCATGAGTCAAGGAACATACTGAATGCCTATCACTTGTGCACCATTGTAAAGTAAAAAAAATCATAAGTCAAACCAGTGTAAGTTGTGGACCATCTGTATAGCTTTTTTCATGTAGAAATAGTAATAATGGAAATTGCCATCTACTGAGTATTTGCTAAATGCCATAGTAAATTATGATGTTGCTAATTCCCAAATCAACTTTCCAAGTTTGGAGAGGAAAAGAAGAGAGTCATTCTAGGAACCACACAAGTTTGCTTATTTGTTGTTTTGTGAGTGGGTTTGTTTGATGC
Organism: Avahi laniger; assembly: GCA_963575035.1. NCBI lineage: Eukaryota > Metazoa > Chordata > Mammalia > Primates > Indriidae > Avahi > Avahi laniger. The sequence continues at coordinate 6,277 of CAUYSK010049745.1, read as the reverse complement.
TTATATATAGCTCTACTGAAGTAATATTGTGTTCAGACAAACAATATACAAAATATTCCATGATATATAACTAAATGCAGTTATGATTCCACTGGTCTGGAATTGTAAAAGAAAGATTTCTTTGTTCTCAGCCAATTGTTGTTGCTGTTGCTGGTTTTCTTTTTAAACTAAAAGAACGAAGAGAGAATCCCAAAGATTGTTAGGTTCAGCATCAAACCCCAAACAGCTGATTAAAACTAGAATACCTAGATTCAACCGTATCTGCTAATAGGAATCCAAACTAAGAGCTAGTGGGGCTCCCACAAGTACTCCTTGGGGAGTATATTAAGATTTTGTGCATGCTCAAGTCCTTGTATTTGTAGGCTGGGGATTAGAAATGTCCTTATTTATTTGTTCAGTAGTATCAGCAAGATAGTCCTTAGAGTTTATTGCTAATACCAAGGCAGCTGCAAAAAAAATCACATCAAGATGAAAATGCTGATGATGACTGAAATAAGTATCATGTGTGTAGTATATCTTGTCTCCACAGACCAATGTAAGTGTTTGGCTTTAATAATTGCAAGACTTTCTAACTTCTGTGACTTGAGGAAAAGAAAAATTAAAAATCAAGTGAGCATTGTCACAAAGGAGGAATGGGCTGGAGTAAAACACAGAGACAAAGAAACCTTTTTGGCTTTGGTTTACAAAAACCTAAATTTTTAGGAATCCGAAGAGAATTCTAGGTACAAACAAAATTAGAGTTTGAGGAAAGGGGATTCCCTTTGTCTGTCTTTCAAATGTAGGCTAGAAAAAGTTTCTGTAGAAGGAGTGTTGAGGATGTGTGGGAGAGATGGAAGGAAAATGAAAGAGTAGAGATACTGAGCTTGTAGCCTGCTCCCAGTGCAGAGTCTTGGGCTGAGCCAATCAGTGGATTCCATCTCCTTAGCCTCTCGGTTCTAAAGTGATCAATCAGAGTGAATCTCAAGACTCCTGCCAGGAAGTCTGGAACAAATGCTCGTTGTTTCTCTTCAGAGTGTGTAATGAACAACTTTGTCAACATGGGGGAAGCTAGCTTCAACACAAGACTGACCCAAGGAGAAGAGCAGAACCACGGCAAGTTCAGAGAGTTCTGGGAGTCCTGCAATGACATCAGGAACTGCTGCGTTAAATTGTATGTGAAGCCCACTCTCTTTTTGAACTTTTCATCTACATAATACAAGAAATCACCTTCATTTTTAATTAAGCCAATTCGTTAAGTATTCTGTTACTTGAAATCAATAGCATCTTACTTATGACAACTACTATTTCTTACACGCTTTCTGTGCATGTCAAAAGCCTTAGCTATAAACTCATTTAATTTCTATACCACCCTGGGAAGTGAATATCATTATCTCCATTTGACAAATTAAAGGCTCTGGATTGTTGCTGAACAGAGCAGAGATTTGGATCCAGGTCCATCAAAACCCAAAGTCTGAACTTTTTTCTCTTTATATTGTATTATATCCCAATTATGGAGTTCCGTGTCACTTGCAGATGTTTCTTTAGAGTTCTGTGTTCGATGTTCCCATGCCTGTTGCTGGCTTCTCTCTGGAAGTGCTTCTACCCACCAGTGTTATTTGAGATATAGGCCATGCAGTGTACAAAGCTCATTTTTTATCACCTTAGTCACTTGATGAAATTCAGGAAATATGAATCAAATTATAGTAGAGGATTGAATCTATTTTGAAATAGACTCATGTGTTTAAGGAGCAGAACTGAATGTACTACATTTAAGACCTTCCTTAAACAGCAGCGTGAAGTCACAGAAAGTGTGTGGGTTTTGGAGTTATGTAGACATGGGTGAAAATTCCAGCTTTAGGACAACTGGTTTAGCAGGGTGATAAACTAGATGTCCTTATTAGATATGCTACCAAAATTCCACTGAAAATCCAAAAGAATATGAAAAAATAACAAAATTAACAATGGCAGTGACAGTAGAAGAGAGGACCGTAGTTCAAAATCTGATCTGACTTTTCATTAACTGCTTCATTGAAAAGGAAGAATTGAGAAGTACTTTCCTGGATGATGTGCCACCTAAGATAGTCCTTCTAGAAGGCAATCAAAAACTCTAACTGATCCCCTCCCTATATACCTAACTCAGGATAATGAAGGATCACACAATCATAAAAACCTAGAGACATTTTGCAGCGATGCATGAAATGTCCTCTGAGCCAGACCGAGCCACAATCCTTTCTCCCCCACTCTGTAACAGTGTTCCAGCCTGTCACCCCTCTAAGATGGGCCTCTTTCTCCAATCCATGCAGAAAATATGACCTCAAAGACACAACACTGCAGGAGAGAGAGAGGCTTGGAGAAAAGTGCATCATCTGATGGACTACGAGAGAAGTGTCTTGTATCATGAGATGTTTACTCAGCCAAAGAAATGAAAACAGAGGTGGAGACAGGTGGAGACACTCAGAGAAACAAATACAGAGGGATGAGAGAAATGACCAGATTGAGGAAGGGAAGATCCAGCCTCAGCCCAGCAGTGCATCACTAGATGAATATCTGCTAGGAATCATAAATGAAGCTGCGGGCTGTACACAAACCCCCAGGAAGGAAAGTGGCAGCATCTGAATGGGTTGTAAGGAGGAGGAGTGACGGCACACCCAAGCCATCTCATGACAAGCATTAGTGAACAGGGAAACAAAACCCAACAAAACTGAGAAACAAACCACAGGAGGCAATTCAAGCAGTATTAATGAGGAAAGGATACTCAATAAGTGTGGTGAGCGTGGTGAGACAACATTTTGAGATATGAACAACTTTTTTTTTTATCTTCAGTTGTTTCACTTTCTCATGAACCTCCCACCCCTTACCTTGTTCAAGGGCCTGGGCAGTTCTATGCTCCTTGTTCAGGGAAGGGAGGGGACAGGATAAAGGACAGAAACAAAGGAGTGTTGTTGATCTTGTCTTCAAAAGCCTAGGCCCTTAGGTAACTGGAGAGGACTTTAGGCGCAGCCAAATTGTTTGGGGTGAAGGAGAATGGGTAAATACCTTTCTATCCCCTGCTGGAGGAAGGAGGATGGATTGTTCTAGGGAGATGGACCTGTATCCTGCTTTCTGGGGGAAGCCTGGGGCTCAGAGAGAAAACAGGTGTGGTAAGTTTGGAGAATAGGTTTTAGGCAATTTGGCAGAGATTTTGATGTCCCTGTCTGACGCAGAAAGGTTAGAATACATTATATTCTCATAAAGTGAAAGGAAATTGAAAACACGCCTTCAGACCTGAAGGGGGCAGGCAGAGAGAAGCTGGTGGTATTTCTTTCAGCGGTGACCTGTGGCGACTGATGACAGAGAACCGGAGCAGGTTGTAGCATTCTAAGAGGAGAACTGCATGGACATAAGATACTGAACTTGAGATTAGAATCTCACCCCTTGCATCAGAATGACTTGTTATCATATAATTCACCCAGATCATAGACACACTCCTAGGCATGGGGAGGGGACCCTAAATTACGTTAGATTTAGTTTATGTCATCTTGGTGGCATGGAAACTCAAGGTAGATTTCAGGTCAAGTTATTAAAATTACTGTAATGTTCTCTTGCACATCTGAGATGTAGGCTGAGATTAACTACATTAGCTCTACTTTATTACTTTCATAGCACAGCTCTCACCTGAGTTCCCTCTTTGCTCAATAAAGGGCAATCCTTTAAAATAAATAAAAAATAAATGTGATAATAGTATGCCACCTTTTAATGTAACTGTAGAGTCCAATATAGGTTATAATTTGCTCTTATAAAGACTTCAGACTTATTCTAGGAACTTAATTCAGGGGGTTCAACAGTTTGGTAACAAGGGCCCAAGCATCAGAAAAACTGCAAATGCAAACTTCATTCATTTCTCATTCCTATGAGTCAAGTGTACCCAATGGTGCAAAACCAGAATTCCTCCTAATGAAATACACTTGTGTGCTAGTTACCTGACCCTGGGCTAAACGAGACTAATAGATGATTTACGTAACTGAAAACTATCTCTAAAAGCAGGCAGCTCTTAGATCAAAGAGGGTGCTGGAGAGAAGCTGCTTGTAAGTCCATTGAACACTTTGATGTCAGTCGTTTTCCCCTTGAGATTAGTGAGAGCCAGCGAGCCTGTGAAAGCTCACCCCAGTGTCTCTTCTGTTTAACTTGCAGGTAAGTTTTTCAACTAACCTTGTGAGATAAATAATTCAAATGATGATGTGTGACATTTTATTAGTGTCTTCCAAAAATAAAAGACAGAGGAACTTATTTGCTGCCACAATTTCCAAATGACAGAAAAAAAAATTTGCTTCTGGTTTTTGTTCTACCGTGCTAAAAGCTTCAGAAGAACTGTATGTCGGTCTTTTAATGTGTCTGTATAAAACATCACCTTGTGAATTGCAGACGGCTACACTTATCCAATTTTTCTTTGTAAGTCCTCACAAATATTTCACTTGCAAATATTTTATTCAAATGCAGTTTTCATTCTCTAATTTTAAATGCTTCCCATGCACAAGCACTGCGCTTTGTGCTTTCTTTGTAGAGATAACTAAGACACAGTCTTTTCCCCCAGGGAGCTCTAAGTCCTCTGGGAAAACAAATGAATACACAGATAATTACAATTCTGCGATATAAGTATTGTGATGCTTGGAGTCTGCATACATTGAGTATGAAATGGCTAAACAGGAAAATCTCAAATCACCAGTGATAGCGAGGAGGAGGAGGAGTGGCAGGCCGGCAGCAGGAGCTGTGCTCAGCACCACGTGGCATCCATTTGTAGCTACGATGCTATATCAGAGTTACTTTTCTCTCTAAGGGGGAAGCTTTTCTGATCTCTCCCATCCCAATAATACTGTTACAAATTGTGCATAGTATTCCTGGGGGCGGAATTCAGGATCCACAGGGCTCAGGTCAGGAGAAGACAGGCAGAGTCCCAGACTGAGAGAGGCTGACAGAGAGAGAGGTGTCATTACCAGAATCAGAGTTAAGTTACTGAGAATCGATTGAACATGAGGATTCTCCCCTTAAGAGGTTAATGAAAGCATAGCATGCCTAACGCCTTGGGTCTCCTTACTCCCGGACTAGGCACACACACACACAAAGCCCTTCTACTTATTTTTGGATGCCAAGACATCAAGATATTTCTGATGAGATCAGGGGCTACTGTGGGAAAATGAGAGGAAAGGACAGAGCCTTGGGGTATTAGGCAACCACAGGCTCAGAGGCAAAGCTCCCTCCCTAAGCCAGAAGTCATGTGAGTCTCTTTTCAGGCTTAATAAACCCCCAAAGAAAAGGAGAGAAGGGGGAGAGGGTCCCCAGGTGACTGATATTGAACTTCCCATGAATCTGACAGGTGGCTGGCCAAGTTGGTTCCAAGTCAGGGTTTCTCAACCTTGGCACTATGCTTTTTTTTAATTTTGAAAATTAATTTATCTCATTTTGAACATCCAGGAATTTAAAAAAAATTTTTAATTTTTTTATTTCAGCATATAACAGGGGTACAAATGTTTAGGTTACATATATTGCCTTTGCCCCACCCGAGTCAGAGCTTCCAGTGTGTCCATCCCCCAGACGGTGCACACCGCACCCATTAGGTGTGAATATAGCCATCCGCTCCTTCCACCTCCCACCTGCTTGATACCCGATGAATGTTACTATTAAATGTGCACATAAGGGTTGATCAGTTAAAACCAATTTTATGGTGAGTACATGTGGTGCTTGTTTTTCCATTCTTGTGATACTTCATTTAGTAGAATGGGCTCCAGCTCTATCCAGGATGACACGAGGGATGCTAGATCACCATTGTTTTTTGTGTCTGAATAGAATTCCTTGGTATATGTATACTACATTTTATTAATCCACTCACGTATTGATGGGCACTTGGGTTATTTCTATATCTTTGCAATTGTGAATTTTGCTGCTATAAAATTCTAGTTCAGATATCTGTTTTATAGAATGTCTTTTTTTCCTTTGGGTTGATGCCCAGTAATGGGATTGCTGTGTCAAATGATAATTCTACTTTTAGCTCTTTGAGGTATCTCCATATTGCTTTCTAGTTATACTAGTTCTAGTAATATATGAGTGTTCCTATCTCTTTGCATCCATGCCAACATTTATTGTTTTGGGGCTTTTTGAGAAAAGTTATTCTCACGGGAGTTAAGTGATAACTCATTGTGATTTTGATTTTCATTTCCCTGATGATTAGAGATGTTGAATATTTTTTCATATGTTTGTTGGCCATTAGTTTGTCTTCTTTTGAAAAATTTCTGTTCATGTCTTTTGCCCACTTTTTAATGTGGTC